>JALIZH010013115.1:0-79842 GCA_030522465.1 Rhipicephalus appendiculatus
CACTCGGCCTTGGGGACCATGCAAATTGTAGTGCCATGACCACGGTGTAAGATGCATGCACTATAGATGGCGTTGCTTCACAGCTTTCTTGGAAGGACTGGTCGACCAGCTACAGCAATAACGGCACAGAATCAATGGTCCGATGGCGGTAACGGATATCTACCGGTAGCATAACGGAACTTCAAAACAAAACTGTTTTTTTTTTCATGTCTTCCCTTCCTATACCAAATATGACCGCATGTGTAGACTATAAGAACTAAATGAGATACTTGGGCTAGTTGGTGGTAATTCATTATGAATGAACAGCAGCGATAAAAACAGGCCAGGACAGGGTGAGAAAAGGCACATGCGCTGACTCGCAACTAGACATTTATTCGAAGGCACAAGCACACACATATAAAGCAGCCGAACTTGTAGCATGACACATCATAGCGTCTTCGCAGGAGAGCGATATGGATATACAGAAATAACTAATCATGGAAAAGTGATGCACGTGTAAGAAAACTCGACAAAAAATAAAAATAAAGACCACATACAAGCAAAAAAAACATACATGACGGTCAACAAAATAAACGCATTAACGTGGCAGCACCAGCTTTTTTTGGCCCTGCTTGCAGTAAGAACATCGGGTTTGCGCAAGACCTGTTCGTTCTGTCCGGTTAAAAAAAAGAATAGACATGTTCGCTGTAAATTGTCTATAGGGTGCCACTATCACGCGGGGTTGGGGGGGGGGGGGGGGGGGGAGGGGGGGAGGGTATAGAGGACAAACCGGGTGGTGCGTCAATGTTAGACTAAGAGAACACCTACCCTCATTAATGGCTTCTGGTGGTTCGCAGTTGCCAGCTCATAGTAGGCAGTGTGGTTGCCAGCCGATGGCAGATAAAACCACCTGTTCGTTTAGCCATCGGGACAAATGCACTAGGGAGGTAACGGAAGCGTTGTACGTTGAAAGGGAGGTTGAAGGGTGCGTGAGCAGACCTTTGGTAGCCCCAGGTGAAAAGGAAGTTCGTTATTTGGACTTAACACTGCCGCGTTAAAGCGTTTATTTTGAGGATCGGCATGTGTTTTTTTTCTCTTATATGTGGTTTTTTTTTTGTCGGGTTTTCTTAAACGTGCATCACTTTATCATCAGTTAGTTTTTAAGATCCTGACTGCTCTACAGCACAGACGCTATGATGTGTCATGTGACTAGGTCGCCTGCGGTATATGTGTGTGCTTGCGCCTTCCAATAAATTTTTAGTTGCGAGTCAGCGTCTGTGACGTGTCTTACCTCGTCCATGTCTGTTTTTAGCGCTGTTGTTCCTTCATTATGTAGTACATGGTTTCTCAAAGTGGGTTCCGCGGAACCTAGGGGTTCCGCAGGCCCCTCCTCGGGGTTCCTGCGAGCCACTGATAACTTTTCCTTCGGTTCCGCACTCACCAAGTCACTTAGGAAGGCGAACCCAAGGTGCAATCGATCTAAGGAACCTCCTTTACGGAGTAACGTCCGAGTGTCAATAAGCACATCTCAGTGATAAACAGAAACGCGCGAGCTGCAGCAATAAATCCCGTCCGCAGCTTGTAGCCAGCCAGACTCCGCAAATGGGGTGCGTGGTTAAAGGAGCACTGACATCAAATTTCTAAGTCGAGATGCGTCCTTCATTCGATTGCTCGTTATGCATAGGTCGTCTTGGCCAAATTTGAATGCCGTCCGTCGCGTGGAAGTTATTTTATTTCGAGGGCAACCAGGCAAGCAGCGTATGAACGCTCAACGGAAAACTGATGCCCTGCGACATGGACACTAGTGCAACGTGTGAGGTGTGATAGAACACGTGATAGAATCACACCTATGACGTACGCTAGTGATACGCTAGTAACAATGACGTCGACGGTCTGAGTGTGTTTATTGTGGCGCCGACGCCCGGCGTGGTCTCAGTAGTGGCTCTTCTTGCTGTGTTGATCTGTGCGTGCGGTACATCGTGTCGCATCGACTGATTTGTCGTGCGCGAGTGCGATCACTCGGAGCGACACAGTACCTGCCAGGATGTCGGGGAGCCGTTGCGTAGTGCGAACCTGCCCGTCGAGGCGCGGAAAAAGCGGAAAGTGCGTGTCCTTCCTGCATTTCCGAGCCTCGAACCCTCAACGCAGCCAGTGGGTTGACTTCGTTCGGCGCGCCTGTTGCACCGTGGACTGGACGCCTGTGAACAGCAGCCGCATTTGCTCCCCTTCACTTTGACGCGGGCTGCTACACGATGAATCCTGTGTTGGCGAAGCAGTTCGGTCTGTCGTTTGATACGAGGCCCAGTCTCCAGGCCGGGGCTATTCCCACCGTATACGTGTGCCCTACTGCAGCTGAAAGCAGTGATTCACTCGCCAAACTTCCCGCGACATGAGGTGCGTAGTTGGTGTTCCTGTGCTCCGGCAGTACGGCCGAGGTTGATAAATACATTGCTTTTTAACGCAGGATCGCGAGCCTGCCGCTCCTAGCAGACGAAATGTCAGCGATGTCAGCTGGACGTGACGTCACCTTTTTTGTGGGCAGCGGGATCAGCTGGGGAGCGGCCCCGACGTGGCCGCGAGGTAGCGCTACCAGCGTTCGATACTGGATATATTTATCAACATTAATGGTACTTATTCGTCCCTCCGCTGCATTTTGAGTCGAGAATCGTTACTTGGGGGTCGATAAAGCACCGCGGATGCAAAAAAATCCACATGCGTAAATTTGATGTTAGGCTCCTTAAGCTATTGCACTTGAATCTCGGGGGTGACCTTATAATAACCCCTAATGCGCATTTCTCCTGTGAAGACAGGTTCCGAAAATAAGGCAGTGGACATGTTGCAGCATTTTGCAACAGCATATGATTGTGAGCAGGCATTCGCGACACTAGCCTATCTGAAAAATAACCACTGGAATCGCCCGAATCCAGCAGCCGACATACGGCTGGCCCTCAGTGTTACTGAGCCTCGCATCGATTTGTTGGTGCAAGGAAAGTGAGTTCAGTTGCATGTCAGTGAATAAATTTTATATACCCTTGCTTTTGAATTCATTGCACGTGATGTAGCGTGAAAAACTGCTTGCATGAAAGCGCGAGGGGGGGCGGGGGTTCTTGGCACTTAATGGATCTTAGCAGGGTTCCCTAGGATCCAACGTGCTTGAGAACCTCCCCTGATGTAGAGTTTAAGGGCCAAACAACGAAACGTTCCTCTTCGACCGCGTCCTCACCTTACGTGAGGCCTATTTACAGCCAAGTACCGACGGAGGAAGCAAGCGTACTCTGAAAGTTCCCTTCACCCGTCCTCGCGGGAGGAATGGTTGCCGCGCTCCTGCGGGTTCGAGATTATCGAATATAAGCTTTGCTCACAAGCGTTCATTCTGTAAAAAAGTTGCGGGGTCACCACATCACTTCCAAATTGAAGTGTTAATATAGAGACGCGTGTAGGCTTTCTTCCCAACTGCGATTACTAAATGTGAAAAAGCCGCCGTAGTCGAGCGCAAAATGGGGTGCGGTCTAGCAACACTGAAACGCCCGCCTTTCTAAAAAGCTGTCAATCTAAACGCGCTTCACGAGTCAGACAGAACACCCTTCTCCCCGCAGAGGTGGGGTGGGAGGGCTTGCCTCGGAAACAAGCATCACGTGGGCTAGCTTTCGTGAGGTGAAGCGCCTCGTTCAGGGCCAGGAGCGCACGAAGGCAGCCCCAAAGCAACCTTAAGCTGAGAGGAAGCGCCTAAGGAAGCCTTCACCGAGGGCTCCTCAGTGAGGAAGCTTTCAGAGTGACATAAGGCGGCCTCACCAAAATGAAGGCTTCCTTACTGAGGAAAGGAACGTTTCGTTGTTTGGCCCTAAGCATATTGTAACAATCTCACTACAAGGTTAGGGGCCTATTTACACTGTTTATTAAGGGGCGAACTTGTGCCCAAAGGCCAGAGAAAACACAGCAGTTCTGAAAGAACCAAAGTCGTTAGTTCGCGCGTGAGCCACCTCCCCTTCGAACGCCGCCTTTTTCTTCACGCTTGTTGGCCGCTCGGTCGAAGCTCGTGAGCAAGTAGGGGTCCAGTCGGTGCACTGCGGCCAATCCTCACCCTGTCGCAACAGCGTCAATATGAAATGGAACACTTCAGGAAAACTCAGTTTTCTGTGGCATATAGCATATCCGAAATGGTTGAAGCGTGCGGTGAAAATAGGTCAGTGGCGGAGAGGTGAACGCGCCTGTTATCACGCGCGTCGGACATGTCAGGCGCACTGAGGTAGCAACGCGGCCGACTGTCCCCGAGTTCGTATCTCAGCGATGCACCGGTTGCTATGGCAACTCAAGATAAAACATTTCCCGCCTTGAAGTTGCATCTGCAGCCAACACGTAGGATCATGACGTCATGCAGATCAATGGGTGACAATGTAACTGATGCCAACATGATTAGCAGCAACCACAATTCCTAATGGTGACCTACTTTTCCTGCAATGGAGCAAATTCACTGCAGGCTGAACCCAGCATCACTATTACATCGTATAGTTTTCAATATAAAGCTGAAGAGGCAATTCTATGTGCCATTTGCTTCTGCAAAGCACATTTCCCTCATACATAGCACAGTCCCGTCTGGGCCACCTGTCATAAAATATTGTCCTGGTGATTAGGTTATCCAGAAGTAGTGAATGTCCCTGACGTACTCAACGCACTCCCCCTCTCTATTACTCAGCCTATAGATATGTAGTGTTGACCATCCATGAAACACCATATAAACCTACCGCGTCACCAACATTTCCCGCAGTATTTGATTTCATCACAAAGAAGAAGCGACCTTGCATAGTATCTCAATACCAACAATGCACTAAAACTAACCCAATTATCTAGAGTAAGTATAACTCTAGCTAGAGTAAACTACCAAAATTTTCGCAGACAGATGATTCCTTTAAAGTGCGCCACTCTCGAAAAATCGAGCATCATCATACTTGCCGAGTCGCGAAGCTCGCCGTTACGAAGGGTTGTGCCGCTGGTCCTCGAGTTATGTCGCTGATCACAGTTCCTGACGATTCGTCGTCCACACCTCGTGGTCCAGGCATGGAAGAAAGGGTGTGTTTGTGCACAAAATGAAAAACCAACCCGCGATAGCTACGGCTCGTGGATTACACGCTACGCTGGCTGAACAGGGCAGCCGTTCCCAATTATGTTCCAAAGCGCACAACACAAGCACCAACTGCATTCTCGGAACTTCGATGCAGGTCGCAAAGTGCAGAAAAGGACGAACATCCCGGGCCGAAATACCTACAGTAAACTTCGTTGCACGGGTACACAAGCCGGAACACAATCGCTACCAGAAACCGCTATTAACACTTCTGTCTGCGGTGTCGAAATGCAGACATATCGGGTAGGAAGTCTCCCATAACTTGCGTAACATTCATCAAGCTCGGCGTTGGAGGGCAGTTCTAGAGTCCATATATGGTGCGAGCAGGCGTACCGCGTAGAACTTCCAGTTACTACGTAGACCACTGAGTACCGCACGAGCCGAAAATTGGGGACAGGGTGCGCAACAAGGGCCACAGATAGCGCGATGTTGTCGTGGTAGCACCGGGGGACGATTGCGCCTCGATCACAGTGACCAAGACGCTGAGCTGCACACGGCGCATGCGTTCATGCGACCGGCAAATCTCATTCGTGCAATGTCAGCCTTGCGTCACCAGCTCACACACTGTCACATCACCGGTATCACCGTTATCGGCGTAACCGGCAATGCAGAAAAAGAAAACTCACAAGCGAAAGGCAAAGAAACTTGCAGCCCGCGTGTAGATGTCTAACTAGAAACGTTCTAAAAGCTTCTGCGACTTTCTGGGTAGACAATGGCGTTGGCTTTAACGCCGTCGGTTCACCGATACACGTACAACCCGACGACGTGAAGCGCCTTCACGTTCGCGAAAGGAGTCGGCCGCGAGCATGACTTGCAAACTAGGAGTGCACGTCGCGACATATTTGGAGAATTCTGTGGCCAGCCAGACTCCGAACTGGCTGGCAAAGGGCCAAGAAACCACCGTCAACTTATCGGCCTACCGCTGTATCGAATCCGGCTAGTTGCGCCCGCCGCTGATTTCGTTCACTCAAACCACGGCTGGGAGCAGCACGTTCGCGGCGCGCGAATGCGCTAGTCACGTGGTTTTCTTTTTTTGTGTGTGTATTTGGCGGGCTTTCTTTGCAGCTTGGAAAAAACGGCACATGTGAGACTTTCTTTAGCGCAAATAATGCAGTGGGGGGTTTCTGAAGACGCTCTCGAACTCTGCAAGTTCAATTTCTTGCCTAAAGTCAATATTTAGCATTCAGTGAAATAATTCGAATTAACAAATTAGTTAATTACAAAACAAAAAATTGTCTGTCGTGCTCAAGGTGGCAGTCAGCAACATGCAACTTATTTCACTCGACTGCCTCTAATAATGCATTTTTTTACCCTTGGCTCAAGATAGCTGGGACACCGGGTATATACAGAGAAAGGAAGACAAAGATAACATGGGATGAGAGACAAAGATGAAAAAAGGCAGCGAACCATAAAGAGAAACAAAGAAGGGCGCCGAGCTCCACCGTTTCTTCAGGCTTGGCACCCGCAGTGCGAAGCTGCTATATATATATATATATATATATATATATATATATATATATATATATATATATATATATATATATATATATATATATATATATATATATATATATATATATATATATATTGCTTTCCTGTCATGGATATGTCCCTCACGTCCTTGTTTTGAAATTATTTGCAGTTATGCAAACATTTATTGTGCCTACATTTGCGACGTTGCAGGCCTAAAACGTGTTTTGTCAGCCTATTTTTTGGTGCCTAAAATATTGTCTGGCCTTCCTATTTTTCGCGCCTAAAACGTGTTTTTTTAGTGCCTAAAAATCCGGCCTCTACTGATAAGTCAAAGCGGCGCTGTACCAGTGAGGTTTATAAACTTCGATGTAAGCATTCCATGTATCTGTTTAGACACAGCGCGTAATTTAATGCACCCTCCTTACCCTCCGTGAAGCGGATTTCCTGCTGAACATAATGTATTTCTTTTCTCGGACCCATCTAGGTCAAGAGAAAACTCACAGGTTGCCCTCAGACAGCAAAGCTTTGATCTCTATTGCGGAAGTAACGTCCCTACTCACCTGTGGCACTTTTCTGCTTATCCAGGAAATAGCGCAAAAGCAGAAAAGCAGAAAACGTAAGCAGGATGTTTGACCTCATATGAAATACTACAAGCAATCAGCAACGTAAAGCATGTAACTCCCGCAAATTCCGGTGGTCCTCTCATTGCTGTTGCATGGACATTCCATAAACATAAGTGTACCCTGCCTTCTCCCCTCCCTTTCTCATCTTCACACAATGCGCAGAATTCTTTTCGCAGGCAAGGAGCTGAGGTAAAATGATACAGAAAGCATTCAAGTTCGAAACGACGGTGCTGAAGCGGAAATCAAGAGTAACAAGACAACACTCGGCCATGTCACAGCGTGTTCAGCAAAGAGACCAAAAGAACAGGCGATTCCATAAAGACGAATCGGACCTTAGAAAGCTATGGAATACCGCTGTCATTTTTTTTTTTTTTTTTACGGATCGCTGCATGATACCTTATGTGCCTCTATTTCTCCAGCGTCTTTTCTATCATCTGTTTCTGTCGCCATTTTATTTCGTATTCTTCCTGCGCGTGTCGTCTGAGGAAAAATTAAAACCCGCATTTCCCCGAAGGGGGAGTATGAGGAAGTGCGAAGCACGGGGTGATGCTATGAGGGGGGCGCGCGCGACTAAACTGCAGAGCCGAGCGAAGGAGACGGCAGCGAGAGAGCACGCGCCAGCCGACCCACGGAGGTCTGGCCGTTTTTAAGTGCAAAGCACTTTTACTGATGATGATGATTAAGTGTAATTAATGATTTAAAGTGTTGTTGTCATGATGCATTTGTACACACACACACACATTTATATATGAAGGCGCGGGGCGCGCGCAGCCACGGAGCGGAGGGCGGAGCGCGCGCAGTCACGTGGGGCGTGACGTCGCTGCGCCGTTGCTACAGACGCTCCTCTCCGCTCCTCGCGCCGTTGCTAGGGGAGAGGAGGAGGAGCGCGGATGCCGGCGGAGTTTTCGGGGTCGCTTAAGAAGTGCATTCGCACTTAAAACATGACGGTTTCCGATTTTCCATTTCACCACGTCCACCGATTCAAGGCATGCTTCGCTTACGGAGGAGAAATGACTTTTTCACGCGGAGCTGCACTTTACGCGTCCACTTATTCCAACGGAATACACGCAAAATGAATCGCTCACCTGCTTTCCTCTGAGTACTTTTTTTTACTATTTTTCTCTTTTTAATTACTATTTCTCTTTAATTACGTTGTTGTCTTCCTTGGTAACTTATCTATGTGAAGCCTTCAATTTACGTGTACCACTTCATTTACCAGTACACCATATTTTATTGATACTTTCTCTACCGGTAGGATCTTCCTCTGATTATTTTGTTGTTTTGGTTTCTTAAGCATTATTCATTATATTCATTTCCCTTCCAGTTACATCTACGGTGCGTTAATCGATTTATGCCTTTCTTCAGTGCCACAGAGTTTTACAATTACATGCACATTACAAATGCCGGAGCTCCCTGAAAAAAAAAAAAAAAAAGAGAGGATCCATCTTAGCATTTAACTATAGTACCTGCACTATTTTGGTATTGTGCACAGGGTGCTGTGGTCACATTTGCAAGTGAATCTAGCTATATGCAAGCCGTGAGACGCGCAAAGAAGGCGTTACCTAAGTCCGCTGACATGGAAAGCGAACACCATGGTGCGGAAAGCATTTGTACCATGGTTTCCTCTACGTTTATTTTCTTCCCTCAGCTTAGTTCAATAACTTTTATGCGCTTTCTTCCTGATAGTCACAAGCGAAGCAGTGCACTAAATTGAGCATATCAGTGCTAGAATATTCAACGGGCACATGTGCGTATTTTAGTACAAAAAGGTCGACTGACGTAGTGAAGTTTTATCGACTTTATGGGGGAATGCGCTTGCATCTGTATCCTGTATTGTTGTTAAATATTCATAAATTCACAGGCTAGCAGATGTAGCAATAGTGGGGTGAGAAAATTTACTTGAGCGTAGCAAAGAATAAAATAATAATGATATCCGGGGTCTTACGTCCCGAAACCACGATATGATTATGAGAGACGTCGTAGTGGAGGGCTCCAGGAATTTCGACCTTATGGTGTTCTTTAACGTGCGCTGCCATCACACAGAACACGGGCCTCTACCGTTTCACCTCCTTCAACATGCGACCGCCGTGGCCGGGATCGAACCCGCGACCTTCGGGACAGCAGCCGGGCACCTTAACCACTGTGCCACCGCGGCGGACGAGAGAATGAAATCGAAAGTCACCTGGTGGCATTATTTCTTTTACAGCGAAAGCTGTTATGAGATTACAATAACAGCCGGCTTTGCGCCGTAGTTATCCGCGGTCACCGCCGCCAGTGTCTGTAACAGCTGTTTATCGGGCGAGATAAGAAAAAAAAACGAAATAAACAAGAAATATCTAGGTGAGAACGGGACTCGAACCCGGGGCCTTTGCATTGTAGCCCGGTATACTACCACATGTCCGTGCCGGTGCTTGAAACTTCTTTGGAAGCAGACCATATGGAATCACGTTAGCATGTGTAAGAATCACGTTAGCATGTGTAACGGAGCTTTTCGGAATAGTAAAATATCAAGCAGGCGTCATAAAATGAGAATTGCGTAACGAGTGGGTCGTTGAAAGCTTTCAACCCATTCCAAAGGGCTCAATCATAATTCTTTCTCGTCATCAGTCACCGCATCAACAAGGTGCACATAATGTAGATGTGTAGCGGGTACCTCGCTTCTTCGCAGAACAAGGAATAATGGCCTTGTCGGTGCTTTCCTACTTCACAAATATTAAGATGATTTGTGACATAGGGGGTACTATGCAATTGGAATAATGTCTATAAACGCGAGGCCTCTGTGTCTCCCCTTCCTGAAGGAGCAGGCAGGCGTTGTGCCCCTCTAGGTGGCAGCTGTTAGCTGTTCCCTCCATATTTCCTCTGTGTCTTTGTGTTTTCTGTGTAGACAAACCAAATAAATAAATAAATAAATGAATAAATAAATAAACAAACAAATAAATAAATGCAATTGGACTTAAAGAAAGAAAGAAAGAAAGAAAGAAAAGTGAGAAGTAGTCGGTCAGTTAGTTAGATAGATAGATAGATAGATAGATAGATAGATAGATAGATAGATAGATAGATAGATAGATAGATAGATAGATAGATAGATAGATAGATAGATAGATAGATAGATAGATAGATAGATAGATAGATAGATAGATAGATAGATAGATAGATAGATAGATAGATAGATAGATAGATAGATAGATAGATAGATAGATAGATAGATAGATAGATAGATAGATAGATAGATAGATAGATAGATAGATAGAAAAACCTCCGTTTAGGCAGCTCGACAGGACTCTCACCCCCTGTTACAAGAGAACCAGGACAAGGGCTCGTAAAGTTTTGTATACATTAGCCTTTTTATCGACGTACCCAGCTTATAAATACACTATTGAGATGACGGCAGCGAAAGGCTTGGCGTGGTTACCACACTGAATTCAAGCCCGCTCTTTCTATGCTTGGCAGCTAAGTTTCCCAACAAAGTTTCTCAGCGATGTATGCGAGTCGCTGAATATGCAGGCGGTGACGCTGTACTACGGGACGCAATTCAGCATCCCTCCCATCGCATTAGCGGCGTCGGAAGAAGATGTACCACCTTACGAAGGATTAGGTTTCGTGTCCTCGCGTCTGGCTCGACGCAGTCTACCGTGTAAATTAGATGAGCGAGACAGGCCCGTTCGACAAGCTGCCGCTGTAGAGGCGGTGCTCGCTAACGTGATGCCTCGACAGGTGCGCGGAGGTCTTGGGCAAATACCGCTATATTGAATTTTATCAGTGGTGAAGATCTATAAAGCCCGTCGGAGTTGCTTCGAGGTTTAGATTGTGCGTGGTATGAGGCTATCCAACGCCGATCGGGAATTCGTGTGGCCCGGAGAACACTGGGATGTGTCAGCATATATTGGCGAGCGCAACGGTAGAAGAGAGGCGGGGGAAGCGGAGGGGGACGGGGGGGGGGCTGTGGTTAGCCTTCGCCTACTTTGACCCCCCTAAAGAAGAGCCTTTCGCATGCCCATGGGTGTCAGCAAGGACATCAAAGCCATTGGCGGCGCACAAGCGCTTTCAAACCGAACCTGCTTCATGGCCAAGAGGAAGCAATGCAATCCAATACTCCGGTAAAGGTCAGCCGTTCGCTTAAAACAGTAATCCGCTGATTTATTCTAGTGTTTCTTGCGTATATGTGATAGGTCGATTGGAAAGTGCACTGAGCTCCTGATTCCAGTCAGAAGATATTAGGCGTCCTTTGTTCAATTGATATATCCATACGTCAAATTAAAAAAAAAAGCATTGGACATAAACCTAGCGCTCCGTATAAAAATTCATTGTCGCTATAAAAAGATGCCGTGGTTCAACGCGGTAGTCTTCTGGCATTTTCCTACCCCATATATAATCCTAAGCAATACCAAAGGAAAGTAAAAGACACCGAGCATGTTTTCACAAAAGCACTAGCCCATTTCATGAACGGGCTAGTGCTTATGTGAAACTCAAATCTAGGTGTGGAAAAGCACAGTGCTGGTAGCATCGAAATGTGCTCTTTACACTTGCCAGAACGACACGAACGGCTCGTGAAGTCTTCTTTGTCGCGTTTACGTTGCAACACTGCGGTTGGAAATTTCGGCCAGAACATAAACAGTTGAAAAAAAAAAAAATTAAGGCAGCTTCGCACTATAGGGGTGAAAAGCCCAAAGGAAGTGCAGAGCTGGGCAGCCTTTTTTTTGTTTCTCTTCGGTTTTCTTTTTCTTTCCTCCTCTCTTTCTTGTTCTCCTATCCAGTTTTTTCTGTGCTTTTCTCTTTTGCGGACGTGAACGTCGCGGGTTCAATCCCGGCCGCGGTGGTCGCTAATGGATGGAGGCGAAATGGTAGAGGCCCGTGTACTGTGCCGTGACTGTGCGATGTCGGTGTACGTTAAAGAACACCAGGTAGTCGAAATTTGCGCAGGCCTCTACTACAGCGTCTTCCATAATCATATTCTGGTTTTAGGGCGTAAAACCCCATATATTATTATTATTATTATTATTATTATTATTACTATTATTATTATTATTATTATTATTATTATTATTATTATTATTATTATTATCATTATTATTATTATTATTATTATTATTATTATTATTATTATTATTATTATTATTATTATTATTATTATTATTATTATTATTATTGACGACTGTGCGTTACAGCAACACAACGGCAGTCTACAATAAAACAACTGTAGTATTCCCTTCGTCAAGAAGTGTTCAAATTATCATCACTGACGCGAAGTGACTCGCGCAATCGCAAACCTAATGACATACCGATTGCGACAAAGACACTCGTCTGGGATCAAATGTTCGGATCGTCGACCCGTTGTTTCGTATTGCTACTATCTACAGTGCTTTCTTTTGTCTTCCGTGATTGCAACGACGCCGAAATAGAAAAGAAGCGCACGAAGCACTCAACGAAGTGCTTATATACATTGGAGTAGGAAAAAGCGCACGTACCTCGCAGTGTTGCCAGCTTTGCTCTCTGTAACAAAAGAGCTGCGTACGGCGGTGGTCTAGTGGAAAAACCATGTCTCCCATCTCGGCGCTATTCCGAACCGCACTTGTGTGACGGGGTGCAACAGCCTCGCTGACCTCGGGAACAATAAAGCAGCATAAGCAGCCATTTCCTCGTATACAGAATAAAAAAATTAAGAAAAAAAAATCACAGCATATCCGCGGAGTGAATGATGATGCGTGGGCGAAGCTCCGGAGGTACATCATCGAAGACGTGATGGTGGTTGGTTGCATGTGGTCAAACGATACGCATGTGAGACCATATCGCGATGCCATGTGTTGTATGGCATCGCGATCGTCATCGTCATCAGCGTCATCGTTATGACGCATAGTGGGTACATTCCATGTGGTATCGCGATGCCATGTGTTGTATGGCATCGCGATCGTCATCGTCATCAGCGTCATTGTTATGACGCATAGTGGGTACATTCCATGTACCCACTATGCGATCGCGATCGCATAGTAGGGATGACGATCGCGATCGCGATCGTCATCGTCATCAGCAGGTGGCTACTACATACAAGGGACGCACGACCGACAGGCTAAGGAGCTTCGCCCCTAAAAAGTCGTCCCCAACGCAGGAGTTTGTTTACAAGAAGAACGCGTTCACGTACACTTGGGGATAATTTGCGAGCGTGGCCATCCCGGCGCTTGTTAACTCAGTTTTGCTTCTGCTTTTAGTTTGGGGATATTGTCTTGTGTTTCCTGTTTGTGGGGGGTGCTAATTCATGTGTGCGGAAACCATACTGGATGCAGTGTGATACGACTCGGCTTTGTTGTTCCATGTCGCTTTGCATTGATGACGTCATCAGAGCACAAGTAACTTCCGGTTTTTTTCCAGCGATGGAAAAAGTCCGCAGAGTGCCTGTCGCAATGATAACCGGGCCTCCCGTCACAAAACAAAAGAACATCATGCACCGCATTTTTTCCAAGCGAGAACTTCAGCTAATTACGATGCTGGGTATAAGACTACGAAAGCCTGCTTATGCAAAATGGGTACTTACAAAAAAATAAACTTTGTAAATTCAGTACCATAGATTTCTTCCAGCGGTGGTGCATGGTGGCGTAGAGCCTTGAGGAATTTTTTCCAAACAAACAAATTATATATAGGATTATACCTGAACATAGGTCGGCAAAAAAAAGTCGAACTCACTCAGACTCACTCAAGAAATATATCTTGCGCTTTGGGCTCACTCGTACTCAGACTCACCAAAATTTTCTTGAGCCGGACTCACTCGGACTCACACTCAAGAAAATTTTCTCCAGCCGGACTCACTCGGACTCAGACTCACCAGAATATTACTCACCTGGACTCACTCAAAATCAGACTCACGGCTTGATCTGAGTATGAGTGAGTCCGAGTGAGTCCGAGTGAGTCGACTCATGAGTGAGTTCGCCGACCTATGTACCTGAATGCTCTTTCAAAGTAAAGGTCTTGAAGATAAAGGTATCTTATCCTTCGCCATATCGTGCCCATTACTGGTTCAATGGAGCGTAGGTCCTGTTATCAGCCGAACACGTAGGCAACAGTAAAGCCATGCGCGGCGATGCTGACATGTTCGGACCAAAAAAGCCATGCGTGGCCACGCTGGTAATCTTAGGGCAAAAAAAAAATCCACTCCAAGGGCGTGGTATATGTATTATTTGCATACATCAGTTAATGATGATGGAGTCGGTAGCGGCTCAGTGCTAATTAATGACTAGAAGTCTACTAATTGTTCCCATTTCCCTTAATTTTTTTAATGTCTGCGAAAAGAAAGGCGAGATTTATTCACGGAAGCTCAGAAGACAGAATTTATCAGAGCTATAGTTCAAATGAATTAAAGAGCCGGACGGAAACTCTTCTGGTCGCGAAAAGACATGAGTACAATTAGAAGCGGACGCAGCTCACAAAAGGTAATTAATCAAAGACGTTTGGGCTCCCGCCTCGTTTCAAATATCCTTCTTAGAGCAGGGTTGTTATGGTCAGTCACCACTGATTCTGACTAGATCATTTTTCAGCATTACGGTAACCTTAGATGCAGGAAACAAATGATGCATTCTCCGCGTGACATGGCTGGGCCATTATCGTTACTAGATATTATTAGCGTGTTATCGGCCGTGCGGACAACCCGAACTGTGAACGCTGTCAATTGTATCAAGCGTTAAAGCATTCCTATTCAACGGCTGCCCTCTCCACGCGTCACCACGGAAGACGCTGGCTCCTAAACTGGCAGGCATCGGAGTGGAAACACTAAGCGAAAGTGCTATCTCGTCGACTGTGTACGAAAAGACACGATCAAACACTGCTACTACGGTAGTTATAGATATTATCAAGAGTACGAGACTAGAGACAAGGCCTAAAGAAACTGCTATGACACGTAGTGATTGTCACTACGTATCGTTTCGTCCTATCCCCATCATCAGACTTCATTACTCTTTTGTACCCTCTAACTTTGCCTCTTTGCAGAGAAGCGCATTAGCTCGGACCATATTATCTCAGACCGGCCCCTCTGCTAATAGGCTCTTTCTCTTCGTCTATGTATTTCTCTCTCTTTCCCAAATCCTCTCTATATCCTCAAGCAGTGAGATTCAAGCCAAGCTAGCCGTTGCTAAATGAGATCATGGTGCCTGTTTTCCCAATCTCACTTCATCGTTATCGTGTCCCGATACATTTTCGATTCATCGGAGCAAAGGGTGTAACAAAAAAAAAAGAAAAAAAGAAAGAAGACCCCTGGCTTACAAGACTTTCTCCGACGTCGATTACGTGTCGCACACGGGCTAAATCTGCCGAGAACAGCTGTATCCTCTTCGTAGCGAAAGCTTCACTCGATCGGCTTCCTTAGCAGAAGTTCATCGCGATGCTTCGCACGGCCTTGGCCAAATCTGATTTCCGTCTTAGCTTAGTTCTGCTGGTCTTGTTATCTCCTTGCTTGCAAATTTTTGCAAGAAACCCTTGCTATCATTGGAAGAAAGAAAGAAAGATTACTTCACCGTGATCGATAACAATTACGTATAGTTGTCTGCTTGAAATATTATCAACTATTTGTCAATAGGTAAATCTGTGTAACTTCTGTTCAACATAAAGCCTATGCCACGCGAGTATCAAAAATAATACAAACGAGTGCTTTCTTCAATACGTTAATAAACAACTATATTAAGAATATCTTAAACTGCTTACATTTTTTTTTCGTGGTAGATGTCAGCTGAGCACTTATATCGAACACAATATAACTACCCTCAAACCTTTTCAAGTAATTCCTGCGATAGGTCATGACGTCAGCGCACATGATCCTGTTAAGCAACACTTTCATAGCCCTTGGTCCACTCATGCTCAACTACTAAAATTATGCGCTTTTTCACTGTGTCAACAAAAGCCTTGCCTAGGACAGTGCATTTAATACTCGCGCCTAGAAATCTTCAGTGTCACGCATCGAAGGATGCATGCTTGCACAGTTCCTGAAACATACTCAAAAGAGCCCCCTGCAACACTTTTTCAGCATGGTCCGAAAACGCCACTGGCCTGTAGTCGACGCTCCTGCGAACGCGCGAAGCAAACATTATTCAGTTCAGTTCAGTTCAGTTCAGTTTTATTTCTTTAAGGGCCCTCATTCAGGGGATGTTACATAAGGGGTGGGATTACAAGTAAAAGTTTAACAGCGATGATTCAATTAACATTGCAGATGATCAGTGATGCGTTCTTGAAAAGTAGATGATGAGGCAATGTTTACGATGTCATAGGGCAGGCCGTTCCAGTCTGAAGCTGCTCTGAGGAATAATGAAGCAGAATACGTAGTGGTATGCGATGGCGGGCGGTCAAGTTGAAGTGGATGACTGGTGCGGTGGGAAATGCGCGCAATTATTGCGCAGCACACTGCCTGGAATTCGCAATTAATTTGCAAAATCAGCTAAAAATTGTTCCGTCCTCTCTCTATAAATGATGCCATAAACCCGAATGACAGCTTCATAAGCCCAAAGTCTACCGTCATTGGCTGATCGGAGCATCGTGATCTGCATAGTTACTGCGGCTGCCGCAAGATGCCGCCACGTTCCCGCGCGCACTCTCGCGATCACACTGAAAGCAAGTGGGGCGTTCCAAGAAAGGAAAAGAAAATGCTCAAGGCCATGACGCGCGCTGACGAAGGGATGTATCGTCTTGCCCCGTTATTATCCTCCTTCCTGCGTAGCTTTCAGCGCCATCGCTGGAACGGAAGCAGAGAGAAAACGCTTGAAGTGTACGAAAAATCCATGTAACTCGCTCGGGCTTGACGGATTCTAAACATTTTTGCGGCAGTCGATTTGTGAGGCAACAAGCTCTTTAATGAAGTCATTAAACGATTCATTGGTTAAGTATTGCAGGACCCCTTTAAACTATTGGCGCTTTAATGAAAAAAATGTGCGCCCTTGTAAGCCTCCGTCACTATGGCCTGACTCGGGCCCCAATTTGTTCAAGCCCTGCAAGCTGACATTCGGCTTACTGCAGGCACTGGATGGCCGAAATTAACACTCTTAACATCGTTAATGAAACACCCAATCAGCACATCAACAATATGCGGCGATGCAACGCAGCCAATTCAATAAACACATCATGTCCGTATAACACTACTGTACGCGCCAGTGGGCATTTATCTTTGTAAGAAATGTGCGTAATCATCTAGGTCTTCCCTATCTTTCTCTCTCTCCATGAAACGGTTTTTCTCACTAAGTGGCCTTGCAGCTGGACGTTACCAATCGCTCTTTCGCTCTCTGTTGCTACACTATAAACAACATGTTTCTCCAGCTGTCGTCGTTGGTGTGCCAAGTACTCCTGGCATCGCCTGACTTTTAACTCCAGGTGTCGGGTGATGACTATGACTTAAAAAATGATCGCATGTGCACACACAAATAAGACGTACACTCACAAACACACATATATACATAAAAGAGGTCATTCATAATGCTTCGTTAATTGGAGTGCTCCTCAATAACACCAGCAGCACCTTCTGTGAGAATCGTGCTAGTAAGGAATCTTCATACCGAAACATTGCTTCTCGATAGCAACTCGAATCTCTGCGTATGCACGGCGTAGATCTAGCGCTTTCGCCGTTTTGAAAACAAAATCAGGTCACCGATTCGAGAGCCCATCATAAACATCCTGATTCGAACAGGCGCGAGGCCCGACATCCGTGGATTTCTTCGATTCACGCTCGTAAAGTTGAAGTAGCAGCGTACTAAACTGCAGCCTTCAAGTTTACAGTTTCGAATAGCTGAACGCGCCGTGCCAATTTTTGATGCCCCGCACTACCATATAAGAAGTGAGAAGCCATCTTAGCGGAGGAATGCAACGACCCGTTTCACCATTGGATGGAGAGATAGGGCAGACCCGATTCTTCAAACGCGAGGAACTCGTTCCGTCACTGCAACGCTTCACTTCGGAAAAGAAATAAATACGAGGACCGTTTACCGCGCTTTTAATGGCGTCGCCGCCATCGTATACGTCGCCGAGATAAGCGGCTTATTCAGAAGCACCAAATCATGGGACGCGATTGGTTCAGTAAACGCCGTCATCCGTAGAAGAAGATAAGTTGGAAAGAGTTGATGGAGGAACATAAATACCAAAGCGCGTAAATAAAAACAATAAATTTCTCTCAGGAAAAGAAATTACTTGAAGTGAAGTTCTTAAAAAGCACTGAAGCGGTCTTCACGCGCTAATAATCGCACAATTTGCCTCGCGATCGATGGGTACGGAAGAAGCATAACAATTCCGTTCGTCATAGCTAATTTTATGTTTTCTTTTTTTGTGTTTTTTGTTGCTTTTTTACGACGTACGCTAACGAAAGTTGAGCAAATCATTATCGTTGAAGTATTAAGCCCCGACAAATCCGGATTGCGCTTGTTTTTGAACAACTCTACCGTGACGGCTTTGTCACGAGGGTTAAAGTGAAGGAAGAAAAAATGCCGGAGATAATGAGATTGATGCAATGAGATGTTTCTCCGGTAGTTTTGAGATTCCTCGGTTGCTTCGTACGGGTTGCAGCCCAACGTAATAGCTGTTCGTGGAACAAAAATAAAATGCGCATACGGTGCATTCGTGAGGATTGCGTATGTGATTTATTTTTTCACCTGCTAATGACGTGGTATGCACAAACAAAACTGAGTGCAGTCAGTACGTATTTTCTGATGCGAATTCTCTGGGTGTTATTTCTGAAGCACGTGGTAGACACACACGCAAACACACACACACACACACACACACACACACACACACACACACACACACACACACACACACACACACACACACACACACACACACACACACACACACACACACACACACACACACACACACACACACACACACACACACACACACACACACACACACACACACACACACACACACACACACACGCTGCTTAGATAAGTGTAACGGCACACTTATCTAAGCAGCTAAGGTATACCTTAGGTGTGATACTCTCTATCAGCCTATAATTTAAGTAAATATTGTTTACAAGTTCCATGGCTCGTGTTTTTATAACGAATTCATTACATCAGAGCGCCATTTGTACACAAAGAACTAATTAAGCAGTTCAGATGTCATGCATATATTTCGGTGCATCCACATATCTTCATTTACATAATCCTAGAATGTTACTCTTGCAGTCTGATTTTGTGAAGACTAGCAGTTTGCGGCAGGTTATCTTTCCTTTTTTTCGCAGATGAGCATGGATGATAATCCATGCTCATGTGCGAAAAGTGATATATTGCACACGTATAATCAGTGATATTACTTTTTTTCGACTTATATACGTTACCTTGAGACAAGGGACCTCACAGAACTGAAATGGAGCTCGGAATACCAACATAAACCTTTGGGCTGTCCTAGAGAGCCTGCGATGCGGCGGTTAGGCTATGTCTAACTGTCCCCACGTGGGAGCACCCGGCGGTGTCATCCTAAGGGGATGGTACTTCTAAGGATCCTTAAAGGGACACTAAAGCGAAACAATGACTTGATTTAGATTGGCAAACTGCCATCTGAAAACTCTAATGCCATATGTTTCACTATCATAAGTTCATTATTAGCGGAGAAAATCAAGGTTGAAGTTTTATTTTTAAATTTGGCGCCGTTATCTGCGCGCGTGACGTCAGAAATTCCAAATGTATTTTTTGTATTTTTGCGACACTGGCTGGATGAAATTTTCTGAAACTTCGTATGCTAGGTCTATGGCACCCACAGATGACAATACACCTCATTTTTGGCGATTAGAAGCTACGTAGGACTCAGTAGACGCCTTCAGAATCTATGACGTCACGGTGTTTGGTGCGGGAATCTCAAGGTGGCGTCTCCACCCGCATTTTCTTTTCGCGCGTTTTCTCGGTTACCAAGCGTCGTGTCGCGGTAAGAGGGGTGTTTTCGAGATTGTGAAATTGTACGTAACTAATAGTTCTTCGTACCATGTACGAAGCTAAAGAAAAACAAGCTAAATAAGGCACGCACTGAATGGCTTCAATATGTCTTTATTTGCACAATCGCGGCTAACGATTATTCCCGCGCATCAGATCATCGTTATGTTCTTGCGCTGTAATATTCTACCGATTTATTTATGTTCTTTCCAGTGGCCTTCTAGTCCAATGCCGCCCCCGCAATCAAGTTTTACGCAAATAAGACTAGCGAAATCTGCCGAACATCAGCCTTAATTAAAAAAAAAATTAATGGATTGCCTAAATGTTGCGAAGAGCTTTTATAATATTTTCTTCATATAAAATAACACACCTCGCTTTTTGTTGTTTTTTCAGCGACAGCTGTTATGAGATTACAACAAGGGCCGTTCTGGCGCCGTAGTTGTGCGCCACCGCCGCCGCCGGTGTCCGTAACCACTATCGCGCGAAGTAAAAAAGAAAACTAAATAAAAAACATTGAGGACGGAATAGGAACCACATCCGGGCCCTCTGCATGGCAGTCCAGTGCTCTACCACTGAGCTACGCAGGTGCGTGTAACTCCGTTGCAAACTGACGCTATGCAGGCTTCATGTCGGGTAAGGAATCGCGTTAACTTGTGTTGTTAAGCGTTTTAGAACAGCAAAGCAACAACCAGGCGTCACACAATGCGAATTGCGTAACGAGTGGGTCGTTCAATGCTCCAACCCATTACGAAAGCCTCAGGCATAATACTTCATCGTCGTCAGCCACAGCATCAACAAAGTGCACATAATGCGTTACAAGTGTGTAGCGGGTACCGCGCTTTTCCGAAGATGGAAGAGTAATGGCATAGTGGGCGCTTCCCCACTACACAAAAATTATGATGATTTATGGCGTAGTGGGTACCATGGAAGTACGCTTGTAGTAGTTGCGCCAAGAGTGCTTAAAAAAAAGATTCTAGAAAGGCCACTATTCCAGCTTTCGCTGTGACTGCGCTGCGCGTTCCGCGCAGGCCTGGCGGTTTTTTTATTCGCTTACATTGCACAACCTACCGGCGCATTCCTGACAAATCATTTTTGTAAACGGGACCAAACGAGCTTGACCACGCATCGCTAGAAAGCAAATCGGGGTCAATTTATCTTCGCTAGATTAAAAGCGCCAACGTTTCCCGACAAATAAAACTTTAAAAAAAGCACACGTCGTGCGATGCATGGTCGCCGACGTCATTGATCCTTTTTTACAAGCTCTCGGTATGTTTCGCAATGATCGAGGGTATTGAGTTCGCCTTGTATAGAACCATCAATTTCTTTGCTTAATAATGTCGGGCACTGCGAACGCTCGCGTATTGCAACAATAAACGCTGCTCAACTGCGGCTACTTTATTAAACCGGTGCTATATGGTCACACTCTCCCCCAGAATCAAAAGTGGAGTAGGAGAAGAGAAAACGTGCACGCATACGAAGAGAAGCAAAGAAGGGGAAGAAGGTTGCTTTTGAGAGAGAGAAGCTATTGAGTATGCGGCTACTTTTTGAAGCCGTTGGTACGCAGTGTTTTCTTCTTCCTCTTCTTCTTCCCTACATTCCCGCTTTTTCCTACGGCATGAAGGGAACGATGTTTCAGCTTTACCGACGTCGTCGGCTATTTCTTGCGCTTACTGTTGCCTTCTGATTTTAAGTGGACCGGTGGCAAGTACTGGGAATTACCCAATTTATGTGGCGCATTCCCGTTTTTATGAATGACGGTGACTACATGACACACCGTGACCACAGGAGACGCTGACAAGCCGAGGCCCTAAGGTGCTTCGCCGCGCCACGATCACGTCCTGATTGATTCGCAAATTTTTTGTCGACCTCGTGTCGTCATCCTATCACATCGACACCAGTTCGACCTTTGTGGAGCTTGTGTCAATATACGTTAACCCTATGATGAAGCGTGACTACATGACACACCGCGACATGAAACTCCGAAAATCGGAGACCCTAAGGCATAGAGTTTCCTACACTTACCTAGAGGGAAAACTGGCGCTGCGAACTGTTGGACGCATGGGAATGCTGGGATATGTGAGCTTCAAACTCGACTCGGATTTGTATCGGTCACGAAGACCCATCTGGCTTCAACGCGTTCCTTGCGTCGAATTGGTTGATTTCTTACTGAAGGAGCACGTAACAGCTATTTCTTTTTTTATCACTGTACAGAAACGAGTTTTATTTAACTTTGAAAACTTCTGCGTCGATGTACAATTTTACGAAGCGTAAAAAGTAACGAACGGCCGCTAAACTTGGCAGGCAGACGACAAAGCCAGCGTTCACTCAGCCAGTGTTTGTCATCTGTTTCTTTCTTTCACCGTTTGGTTATGCCGCAAAGGTGAGTCGACTTTTATTTTAGAATATAATACGCATGAACGAGATCCGCTTGCAAAATACAGACGAGCTGCGTGTTTTCGCTCCATTCGGAGATAAATGACTTTTGGTCGAGTCTCTGGGCTTGACATAAATGAGCCAGACATCATAAACACCCAGACTCCGAACAGACTTTCTACCAATCTAAGTAACGTAGACTCGGTGGTCATAGGGACCAGTCGCTCATTATATAGGACATTATTTCGCAGCAGGGCAGTGACGCAGCAGCACATTAACACAGGGTCAACTGCGCCGGCAACCAACTCTTCGAGATCATCGTGACCGATAATTAGTTCCTTCTCCTCTGATGACGTCATCACCAGAAAGCCAGAGAAGAATAGAAAGCGGAGTCGTGTCACGTTGCATCGATTATGGTTTTTGTACACACGGATTTGCGCTCTCGCGAACGTGAAAGCAGAAAGAAATGACCGAAAGAAAAACAAAAGCAAGACTGAGTTAACAAGAACAAGGACACACGCGCTCGCAAATTAGCCCCAAGCGTATATAAGTGTGTCCTTCCTGCAAACAACGTCCTTTCGTAGGTAGGTTTTTTTTGACTTCATGTTTTTTAGGGGCGAAGCTCCTTAGCCTGTCGGTCGTGCGTCCCTTGTATGTAGTAGCCACCTGCTGATGACGATGACGATCGCGATGCCATACAACACATGGGGATGACGCTGCCATAAGGGCAGCGTCATCATAGTGGGGACATGGAATGTACCCGCTATGTAGTAGCCACCTGCTGATGACGATGACGATGACGATCGCGATGCCATACAACACATGGCATCGCGATATGGTCTCACATGCATATCGTTTGACCACATGCCACCAACCACCATCACGTCTTTGATGATGTACCTCCGGAGCTTCGCCCACTCATCATCATTCACTCCGCGGATATGCTGTGATTTTTTTTCGTCGCTTTACGCTTTGATGGCTGTTTTTGTTGCTTTGTTATACCCCAGGTCACCGAGGCCAGTTGCACCTCGTCCGAAAAGTGTGGCTCGGAATAGCGCAGAGATGGCGACACGGTTTCTCCACTATTCCACCGCTGTACGCAGATCTCTTGTTTCCGAGAGAAACCAGGACGCCGAAACTCCGCATATGTGGACTTTTGTTTTTTCTTTTCCATTCCCGCAATGTTGAGATCATGGACGACAAACATACAGTAGATACACCAGAAGAGGAAAGAAATGGTCGACGATCGTTACATTTGAACCGAGACGAGTCTCGTTGTCGCAATCGGTATGTCATTATGTTGGCGAGCACACAGGGCACTGGGGGTCGCTGATGGTAATTTGGGTAATTTTCGATGAAACGAACACTGTGGTGCTTTTAATGGTGAACTCTCAGCTTGATGCTGTTATGAACTGTCGTCGTCACGCAATCTACGTGCGCACTGAACTACGAACGTTGAGGTCCTGATGACCTCTGATGACCTAACCATTTTTGAAGTCATGTGTTTTCTGGGGTGTCGAAAAAATAAGTCAAGGCTGTTATGTTATGTTGGAACAAAGCATTACAGCGGGCCGAGATTTCTCCACCGTTTTGACACGGTGATAGCTTCGCACCACGTTTTGCACAATTATTTCTACACCACGGGTACCTCGGCAGGTTAAAGTTGGGGAAGGCATGACGTGCGAGGAGGAGTCGGTGAAACCGCGAGCTGAGCCGTTGCCCTAGCAACTGCTGCATCTGACAGCGCCGCTTGCCGGGCGATCTGGTATGACGTCAGAGGAAGAGCCGGGGAAACCGCATTGCAACAGCAGAGGGGTAGCCGGCGTTGCATCGTATATATAGAAGGTGTGGCTCGGTGGGATTTGTCGCCAGATATGGCAGGTGAGTCGGAGAGACTAAAACAAGCCAGGCTTCGTCATCGGAACGAAACCAAGAGGAGGCAGCGAGCCGAGGAGACGGGGGGAAGAACGAGCCGCACGCCTCGAGAAGCGCAATCGTACAGAGAACCAAGCTACACAATAAGATAAACCGTACCTCTCGCTACGCACACCCAGGCATAACTGAGTTAAACCACAGCCAATTTTTTCACGATGCTTTGTGTATCACGAGACTAACTGTTTCGTAATGGTTTCGAGGCTTTCAACATCATTTAGCGCCGGGGTCTCAAACTCATCTCAGGCAGTGGGCCACAGCCACAGAATTTAGTCCCGCAAGGGCCAGGTCAGCGAAGAAGGTTAGAGCGGTGGGGAGGGGGGGGGGGAGGGGCGGACGGGGTGGGGCAGCGGGTTAGTTCGTACACATTGTCAGCAAACGTTACCATTGAAAAGAAAGCTTTTTCCATATTTGATATAGGGTCATTTCTGAACAAGATTTGTGGCCAGGATTCCATCCAACAACATGTAGATACCGATCTCCAATATGAGTAAAATCTGGACGCCAATTCTGAAATACTGTTTTTGTTTCACGGTTACGCTTCAACGCATGGTGACCACATTGTGTGCCTTAAGAAAACGATGCTTTAAACCAGTCATGCCTGTGTACCTCACGCACATGCTTATTATGAAAATAAAAATATATGGGACTGACATAGCCATGTGCGGGCCGCAAGCGAGAGGTTGGCGAGCCGCATGCGGCCCGCGGGCCGCGTGTTTGAGACCCCCGATCTAGCGCAACCTGTTCTTGCACATTTCCAATGCGCTGGTCGAGCTTCATGAGCTCTAGGAGGGATACTCGCTTTCGTACATTGACTGAAGAACAAGCCGATGTCTATGACACACTTCTTTTTCAGCCTTACTGGATCTAAAACGGTCCCAAAGAATCAGAGAAAACGTAGGTGCAGTTGGACAGCATCTACTGCGGTGATCTCCCATGTGACAAGTATGCCCCCCCTCAGGTAGCAGTCCCTGCGGCCTGCCACCTGATTTAAAAGTCGTATTACACCTGTGAAACTACTGGTGGAGGGATGGGACACGAGGAGGCTAAGGGCAAGCACTGACATTTTTTTTTTTCGGCAGCCTCTCTATCCTGCATATCAAAGTCGTCGTAGATGCTTTGCCGTGCTGCGCAGCGTTGAAGCTCTCGGTTTTTTTTTTTCATATGCAAATTATTTGAATAAACTCTTCGAACGACGTCGATGCTTTTTTTATCAAACAAACCCAAAGGAAACAGAAGGGAGAAGTATACGACGCAAGATTGTCAAGCGATTTGTTTTGCTCATTCAGATTCCTCTATACCAATACATGTATTATATAAATGTAGGGGTAGTAGTTAGAAATATACGTTACGATAAAACTTCCTGTGCTTCGTACTCGTTCGTATGGTTATTGTGTACAGTATCCATGTTTAAATTGGTATCGTTCTATCTTTTTTTTTGCCTATGATGTGTAATCAGTAATTAATGGTTACCAGCTCTTCCCCGTTTTGCAATACTCTCATGACGAGGGTCTTTGGAGATGTTAATAATAATAATAATAATAATAATAATAATAATAATAATAATAATAATAATAATAATAATAATAATAATAATAATAATAATAATAATAATAATAATCACTTCCGAAGCGAAAGAATTCGGACATCGGAGCATATTTCGAATTGAAGACCCTCATTCCAAGATTAGAAACGCCACGCAATGTTAAAGCCCACTTTTTTTTTTTTTCGAGTCACCTTTCAGAACAGCTTTTTAGTCTAACCACATCGATAAGCAACGAATTAGTGCACAGTTCGTTCGTTTTGCGACACGTAAAGTGTACCACGTGACTTAATTTTGTTATTAAACGGTACGTGCGTACGACAAATAACCTCAGCTGGTGTTGTAGCTGTATACAATCCCTATTTCAGCTACCATTATAGTCATGCAAATGCGCCGTGCAATCAAAATTCCTGGCAATTGTGAGTTCTGAAATAAAAAGCTGTTGTAAAAGACGATGCCTCTGACTACCTCCATGTGAGGAACAGCGGCGAATTTGGACGAGAAAGCCCTTATTCGTATACTTGCAAAGTACCAACCGCCAAGCACTCTAAAAAACTTCGTCAGTGATAACTTCCCACCATAATGCTTGCTTGAACATCGCGGCATCGTGTAAATGGCGCGCGTAGAACGTAGATCTTGTGCTGAAACGATGGAGCAAGAGACATAACCACAGCACTTGCAGCTATGGTGCACTAGGTGTTTCATTTGAACCTCTACGCGTTGGGAAAAGTGTTAGGTGTGTGTGCAAACCTTGGGCTGTTGTGAATTAGAAGACTGTTTTCCTAAGTGCTGACGGCTGCCCATTACTGTAGGATAATGATCTGCGGTATTTTTCATCGCGATTGCTGTAAATAAAAACGCTAGAGGGTACAACCATCCCGAACTTTGGTAATCTCACAGGGGTCTATTTTCATTTCTATCTGAAACGACAAAAATTACATGGTTGGGTGTAGAACCTCGCACAATTTATAGCTTCACAATGGGGTGGGGACAGTATAATGTCGGTCGGGAATGTGTACAAGCAAGCCCAAAGTTACCGACCCCAGACAGTGACATCGTTTGCGGAACGGTTTTGTTTAGCGGCAAAGTCTCAGATACTCTAAACTCATTTCGAAACCATGCACTGATTATTTTGTAGTGAACCCGATACTTAACACATTCATTCGATTTCTTTTAAAAAAACGTGATTTGCGTACGTTATGTTCATCTGCACTCAAACGAGGGATTAGTCAATTCCAACACGGTAAGCCTCTTCGGTGCTTCTGCAACAGCTGCCCATATTCCATATAGGACGTTAATCGTAACTTCCATTTGTCTCTTTGTAATCCCACCACGTAGGTCTAGTGTTTGTGCTGCTGGACTGCTGACCCCGAAAGTTACGGGATTGAACGCCGGCAGTGGTGGCTGTATTTAAATGGAGGCGAAATGCTGCAAGCCCGTGTATTTAGATTAAGGTGTACGTTAAAAAGTCACAGTTTCGCCGCAAGGGCGAAGCAATGAATGCGATAGCAACAAATTGGCATTTCACGCGATGAACGGCAAGCAGATCGACACTTGGAGCGCACTGCTCAAGAGCAAAGGACGCACGAAACATACGCACATGTATACACTGGACGAGCGCGAACTAACAAGTGTCACATTTGTTACTTCACTGTGTTAGAACAGCGCGCTTCTTTCGGAAACTTGGCCTCTGCAGCGAGAGAAGTGACCTTTGTGCGCTCTGTAACCTAAACGCAATCTTTACGGCGAAAGCACACGACGTAAAACTGCCCCCATCCCCCCCACCCCAAGATAAGCGCGTGCGCGCGCCCTGGTAAAGGTGACTACGCCCTGCAGGCCAAAGTGCAAGTTGGGGAGCCAACGCATCGCAACGAGTGAGGCGCCGAGCGCGCACTTTGCGCCATCTCGCTGGTTTGCTGGTAAGGCAGAGAACACGCCGATATTCCCCCGAGATCGGCGGTGAATTGTGTATGTAAATAGCTCACCGTTAGTATGCTGAAAGCCGTACGCTTCCGTGGCCTAGCGGTTAGCGCTGCGGAGCGAGAGGTCGCCCGTTCTATTCCGCGCGTCGGAAAATATTTTTCTGAATTATTTTTCTTCGTGGCTTATATATATATATATATATATATATATATATATATATATATATAGAGAGAGAGAGAGAGAGAGAGAGAGAGAGATACGGGGCATGACGGCAACGGCGACGCCAACGCCGACGGCAAAAAGCAGCCGAGAGTGTCCATATAATTGCTACCGCAATAAAAACGCCAGATGATGAAGAGTTTCGGAGACCACTACGGTGTCCCTTCATTATCACATTGTGGCGTTGAAACGTAAAACCCCAGAGTTATTACTATTATAAGTCTCTTTGATGGTTAAGTACACACTTTGATGGTTAAGTACGAACATCACATAACTGTAGCAGAATGCACTAAAGTGTGCGAGGAACATCACTATATTGTGAATGAAATTCGTACGAAGCGATCTGAAACACGCGACACTTATACTCGGTCACAAGCCAAGAATAAATGTAAGCTATGCCCGCAGCTATCGCCGTCTCACAAAAAAGAAAAGAAAAAACAATTAGCATAGCTGTTCCAACCCAATTACATTCGATCCGTTTCGTGACGTGAAGCACCTCTGCGTGTTGAAGATAGCGTAATTGTTTCATGCACGCACATGTTGTGTCACTGGTTTTAGATGGAAAGCTTCACCGTCTTGGCAAATTTAACCAGATTATAAACATCAGTACTCATTCGAACATAAAAGCCTGGCCGGAAAACAGAAGCTTTTATCTTCCTGTATAAATAGTTTTTTCGTTAGCAGAAAGAAAGCGATTGCGCATTGAAATTGTACTTCTGTCTGGCAGGACTGTCTTTCAAAGGTGAATGACAACGCACTATCATTTTGTGGGTGGAGCCTGTAAGCTTCTGATGCCAGAATATATCTCTTGCTCTCCCTCAGCATAGTCGCCTATAGGAGAGAACACAGCAACAAATAAATTAACTTATAAGGGTAAATTGCGCTTGTGTTCATGCGGTTCTTCGTGTTCTAAGTCTTCGTCTTTTAAGCGGTGCGCAATAACCTAACAATAAATATATTATATCTCGGAAATGTTTGCGAACACTAACAGCCTTGAACAGCGTTTCGAATTTTGAAAATGTTTATTTAAACATAGTGAAACACACTTGTACTATATGTTCACGTTGGGTTTGGCGGCAGAGTGCAACACGCGCGGCGAGGGAGACATCAAGGAGAGAAGCATTTCTTCTACCGACACGTTTCTGATCAAAGAACAAGAAAAAGAAAAGTAAACGTTTGTTCGTGACAGGAACAACGCCGTTTTAGTTTCTATATAAGGTGAAGCTTTGTTCACGTTTCCACGCGTGTTGACATAAGGTGCAAAAACACGCATTCGCCGTTCTGACCACCTGACGGCTCGGACTGTTGAAAGTCGCGAAAAAAGGTGAGTGGCCTCAATGTCTCGACTCTTTCCATTGAAGGCACGTGGACCAATCTGCAGGGCTATTTCGCCAGAACAGGTCGCGAGTTATTGTAAACCGCCCTGTACGTAACCTTCAAGTATTTCAACTCTTTCTTCAGGTTCTCGCCAGAACGTCCACGGGCAATGCCGCAAGGTGAACGCGACGAAGAAAAGCTTCACAAGCCGTTGGCGTCCTTGGAGAAAATGTAAAGCGCATATTTCGATGCTAGCAGCACTGCTCGCTTCCAGACTCGGATTTGACTTTCAAATATGACGGCCGTTCTCGAAATGGGCCAGTGCATAGGGGAAAGCGTGTTCTGTACCTTTTCAGCTTCGTTTTGGTATTCCTGCGGATTATACACCGAGCAGGAATGGGGCAGAGGATGACCGCCTTCAACCGCTTCATTTTTTTTTTTACAGCGACAGCGACCTGTTATCTAAAGGGCTAGGCTTTGCGTGAAATGTGTTTTTGTTTCTTTTTTTACTTCGATGTGAGGCATAAATACGACATTGCATCTCCTTTCTTCTTCAACGTGAGGCATGAATACGACATTGTAGCAGATGACTTTTAAAATGTTCTGATTAAGAGCGAGAGCTCGGTGCACTTTCTGATCGACCTATCGCATACTCTATATGAAAGAAACAGTTGGTATATACGCCTTGCTCGTAACCAGCGTATTGTTGTTTCGAGTTAACGGCTGGCTTTTACTGGTGTATTGGATTGTATTGCTTCCTCTTGCGCTATGAAGCGAGTTTGTTTTGAAAATGGTGGTACACCGCCAAAGGCTTTGGTGTCCTTACTGACTCACGTAGGCGTGCTCAGGGTTATATTTTAGAAGGGGGGGGGGGGGGGCGAAATAGGCGGAGTCTCACCACAGCGGCCCTCTTCCCGACCCCCCTTTCACTTAGGCCCTTACGATCAGAACGCAGTGCAGACATGGTATTAGAAAAAAATGCCCCCACCTCCCCCGAAGGGAATCGTGAGGAAATGCGAATGCATTTCGCGCGCGCTTCACCATTTATATATACGTGCGAGCGAGCGGACGGGAGAGTGGGGCGCAGGAGAGAGAGCGAACGGCGAGAGAAGGAGCGGCGAAGCACTGCACCTACCCTCTCCTACACTCTCTCCACACGCGGGAGCTCCGCCGAGCTTCCGCGATGCGAGCGCCCTCACACACCAGAGCGCGCTTCTCCTCTCCACTCAATCTCCGCTACTCCGCCCGCACCACCTGCTCCGGTTGCTAGGGGCGAGGATAAGCGCGCGCGCCCGCAGCTGTTGCTATGGGAGAGGGAGTGAGAGCGGAGAGATAACACCCGCCGGCGCGCGGACACCTCCTCAACCTATCCTCCTCCTCCTCCTCCGCGGACAACGCCTGTATGCCTGACATAGCCCGACTAAGGAATGCATTCGCATTTAAAAGACCCCCCCCCCCCTCCCCCCTAATGCGCGCACGCCTATGCAGTGAAGCGACTACTGCGGCCAAGCCGAAGTCAGAGAGGATCAACCTTCAGCCCGTGGGTCGGCCAGCGGTGAGACATATCGGTCTTGCCCAATTCTCGGAAGAGCAAAGATGTCTCTGCTGTTTTGCGGCCTCCGTGTCCTCTATGAGAGCTCGGACCGACCACTGGCTTTGAGCCTACAGCTGTTACCTATGTTCTCCGGGCCACACGAGTCTACGTCTGCGTAGGATAGCCTCAACTCACCCGCGAACTAAGCTTCGAAACAGCTGCCGATGCTGTTTATCGACCACTGGTACCTCAAAATACAATATACGGGTATTTGCACACGACCTGTCGAGTCATCACGTTAGCGAGCGCCTCTCGCGGGAGCTTATCGAACCAGCCTGTCCACGCTTATCTGATTTACACGGTAGGCTGTGTCGCGAGGACACGAAACCTAATTCTCCGTAAAGTGGCGAATCTTCCTCCGTGCCGCTAATGCAATCACGGGAATGCTGAATCGCGTATTGCAGTGCAGTACCCCCCACCGCCCGCATGGTGAGCGACTCGCGAACATTCGCCGGAAACTTTGTTGGAAAACTTGACTGGCGACCACTGAGAGAGAGCGCTTGAACTTGCTGTGCTAAGCAGTCTAAGCTTTCCCCAGCCCTCATCTCAATACTGCATGTAAAAGCTGGGTACGGCAATAAAAATGCTAATGCATACAAAATATTCAGGTAGCCCTTCACCTATCGGGAAAATGGAGACTAGCGAAGCTTGGCGTTTACGTGCCAGACCTACAAGCTTTCTTTCTTTCTTTCTTTCTTTCTTTCTTTCTTTCTTTCTTTCTTTCTTTCTTTCTTTCTTTCTTTCTTTCTTTCTTTCTTTCTTTCTTTCTTTCTTTTTTCTTTCTTTCTTTCTTTCTTTCTTTCTTTCTTTCTTCGTTTATTCTTCTTTTATTGTTCCTTTTTCCTTTCTTTCTTTCTTTCTTTCTTTCTTTCTTTCTTTCTTTCTTTCTTTCTTTCTTTCTTTCTTTCTTTCTTTCTTTCTTTCTTTCTTTCTTTCTTTCTTTCTTTCTTTCTTCCTTTCGCATTGCAAAATGCGGCCTTGAAACGTTTTGCCTTCCTACATGCCGAAAATTGGAGCTTAGCAGCGCATCACTCAAAATGCCACAGGCAACAAGGACTACATCTAGGCAGCAATATCCAGACAACAATGCAATGTGGCAGCGTGAAATGAAAATTGACGTCAATGGAGAGTGCTATTCTGGATGTTTAGTGTAAACGCGAAAAGATACACCGACCAAAAAAGAACACAAATTACTTGACGTTTCGGCTCCCCATACGGGAGCCTTGTTCATAAGGATTGTGAACAAAGCTCCCATATGGGGGAGCCTAAACGTCAAGTAATTTGTGTTCTTTTTTTGGTCGGTGTATCTTTTCGCGTTTACACTATGTATTTCCCCGGCCAGACGGGTTGCCGTCATACTTTGGATTTCATTATTCTGAATATTGTCGAATTCCGTCATGTTGTCAAATTTCACCATTGGTTAACGGTGATTGGCCCAGAGGACTGCTTAGGCGTTTACGATTGGCTTAAAATGCCGTCCATTAGTAAATATGACAAGGTGGCGGAATTTGACAGTGTCCAGGATAGCACCCAGATGATTAGATATGGTCACATCAGAAACAGGTGCTCACCGACAAGCCCACGCTCGAGAGGGAAAATACGCCTGCAAATACACATGACAGGCGCTCCTTCGAGGACCGCATATCCGTACGCTTGCCGTCACAGAGTTTTTCGCGTAACAGCAACACCACCATTGAAATCTGTAACTCATAACAGGTTAACGTGGTGGCTTGGGCGAGTTGGTAACAGGATTCGCGTAAAAAAGAGAAATAATGTTGCGTGGTGACTTGCAATCGCGTTTTGTGCCGCGGTCAAGTGTTCTTTCTCGCCGCACTGTTACTTGATCATGCACTCAGCCTGTGGACGGATATGTTTATAGTTTTCAAGAATGAAAGGATAAGAATACCAACGACTTCGCCGTAATTTTTACAATGCCTTATTATCTGGGTCTAATGGCATCCCCTTTTCTAGGTCAAATAGACGCATGGGCTCAGATAACTCAGTGTGTGTGTTTACGTGCCAGACCTACCAGCTTTCTCTTTCTTTCTTTCTTCTTTCTTTCTTTTTTCTTTCATTCGTCTTTCTTTGTTCCTTTTTCTTTCTTTCTTTCTTGCTTTGGCATTGCGAAATGCGGCCGTGTGTGTGTGTGTGTGCGTGTGTGTGTGTGTGTGTGTGTGTGTGTGTGTGTGTGTGTGTGTGTGTGTGTGTGTGTGTGTGTGTGTGTGTGTGTGTGTGTGTGTGTGTGTGTGTGTGTGTGTGTGTGTGTGTGTGTGTGTGTGTGTGTGCGCGCGCGTGTGTGTGTGTGTGTGTGTGTGTGTGTGTGTGTGTGTGTGTGTGTGTGTGTGTGTGTGTGTGTGTGTGTGTGTGTGTGTGTGTGTGTGTGTGTGTGTGTGTGTGTGTGTGTGTGTGTGTGTGTGTGTGTGTGTGTGTGTGTGTGTGTGTGTGTGTGTGGTAAATTTCCTTTCGAATGGGACTATACGGCGCATTCGAAAGGAAATTAAGTGTTGGTTATCCTGATAAATGTTAAGGTGCAGTTTTATTTTTTTTTTGGGGGGGGGGGGGGGGGGCTACAGCGTCTGGACAGTCAATATCCTTGGAAAACTCTGCAGCCTTGGAGCAGTGTTGCAGTCGATTAGTAAAACGTAAGTATATCTGAGGAGGAAAAGAATACAAGGGTCAAGGCGCAAGGAACGAGGACAATATGAGAGGAAGAGAGAATAAAGATAAAAGAAAGGCAGGGAGGTTAGCCAGGGCTGGGCTCGGTAGGGTACCCTGCACTCGGGAAGGGGGAAAGGGGAAGGAAAGTTAGAGAAGAGGAGAGAAAGTACTGAGACGGAAATGCTACCTAAAAAAATCAACTGAATCAAGGTACACGAGTGAATGAGGTGGAACCCGTATATTCAAGGCAGCACAAATAAAAGGGCCCGAGACAGGGCGGGCGAGCCATTTGTGTCCACGTGTATTCTTTAAAGAAGCAGTAAAAAACCTATCCAGGGGAATAAACTAATGCATGACTTATACAGCTCCGACATGTAAAGTGCAGCTGCGTGTGAGAAACTGATTTCTCCTACGCAGGGGAACCGCCTTGAATCGGTAGACGTAGTGTGATAGAAAATCGGAACCTTCGCGCCGTTTCTGGCAAGACACGCGCAGGAAGAAGATAAAATAAATAGCGACAGAATAAGAAAAATAGAAGAGATGCTCGATAAGTGGAGACACCCAAGGTAGAAAAAAGCGATGCGTATAAAATGTGAGGGACAGCGATATTCCATAGCTCTGTAAGGTCCCATTCGTCTTCATGGAGTCGTCTGTTCTCTTTGTTTGTTTTTTAACGGAACACTGTACACCATGGCGGAGCGACTTTCGTTTACTCTTGATCTGCCATCAGGACCGTCGTGTCGAACATGAATGCTTTCTACATCATTTTCTGTTGCCTGCGGGGAGAATCTGGTGCACTGCGGGAGGTGAGAAGGAAGAGAGGGGAGAGGAGAAAGGCCGTTTCTACTTTGTTCCATGGAATATTTATGCCAGCGCAATGCAAAGAGCACCGGCGTCTGTGGGATGGACAATTTTTAGGTCACTGATTGCTTCTAGTATTCGCTACGGGGTCAAGCGTCCTGCTTAGATTTCTTGCTTATACGTTATTGCGCTACTTCTGGGTCACCAGGAGAGAGCCGAAGGCGAGTAGGCGCGTTACTGCTGTAGCAGAGATACAAGCTTTGCTGCTTAAGGTCACCATGTGAGTTTTCTTTTTACTGAAATGAACCCTTGAAAGAAAAAAGGAGACTATGTTCAACTGAAAATAGATCTAACGGAGGGTATAAGAGGCGTGCACTACATCATTCGTAGCGTGTAAATACGTTAAAGAAATGTTAGGTTGAAGTTCGTATAACTAACTGTGGCCGCGATGTATTGAGCTATAAGGCTTGTTTTCCAAAGTGCCACCCGCCACAGTGGTCCATACTCTGTTTCAGAAGTTTCTTTCAGCACTGTGAAGGCTACAGGGCCCCCTCAGCCAATAGGAAGGGCGTTTAGCCCCTCCACATGTATTCATCCGCGTCGCATCGTCTGCTCGGCGTCTGCTTGGCGTCTGCTCGCACGCGTAGGGCGAGTGAAGCGGACAGACGGCAGACGTCCGCTTCATTCGCCCTACGCGTGCGACGACATAAATGTGGGGCGGCATGAAAGTATCCCGTATCACGTATCGATTGGAACGCCACACCTGCCAAAGAAACGCTGATGTCTCACCCCTGCCATATATAATTCAATCGCATGTAGAACCTATGTTCTGCCTCAGCAAGCACATGCCTTGTTTACACCTCGAAGCTTTCTCCGTGCTTCAATTTTCTTCTCTCCTTCCATTCTCTTTTCTCTCTCTCATCTTTATGCTCCCCTTTCCCATTCCCCCCTGCGTAGGGTAGCCAACCGGGCATGTGCCTGCCTCCCTGCCTTCTCTCTTGTTTTTCTCCTCCTCCTCCTCCTCCTCCAATCAGCTTGTGAGGTGGAGCGTAGTTTTCCTTGTTTCTCGTTCGTACATCGCATTTGTAGCAGCCCCCCCTCCCCCCCCTTCAATATTGCCGTTTTAGCTCGAGCTCGCCGATATATACACGAAAAAATGCGCCAGACGCAAGGCGCAGTTATTGAAAAAAAAAACAAAAAAACAAAAAAACAGACCGCTGATGCATTGAAAAGACGGAAAAGTTCATGGCAGACATTGCTGCGAATCAACATCGTCGTTAGTGTGCAATGAAACAATATGACGGAAAGGAAAAGATGGGCATAGGCGCAAATAACGAACTCGTAAACGATAAACTTTTAAAAAGTATATTTCATCGAACTCCGTGGTGTTGGCAGGAGCAACGGCGTACGCAGACAGCTCTGGACATGTTCCGACGTGCGCTCGTAAGTTGCAAGTCATGCTCACGGCCGGCGTCCGTCGCGAATGACAAGGCGTTTCACGTCGGCAAGTTGTACGGGTATCGATAAAATGGCGGCTGGCAAAGCCGACGCCATTTGCGGGCGAGAAAACAGCTGAAGCTTCCAGAGCATTTCGAATTCGACAACCACTCACGAAATACCAGTTTCTTTTTCGTTTCGTTGGTTTGGTTTCTCTCTTTTTTTCTTTTTTATTTTTTGCGTTGGTGGACACGCCGATGTTGTTGATAACGGCGGTGTGGTGGCGTGCAGCTGTTGATTTGAGGGTGATATTGCAACAGTGAGATTGCCCGGTGCATGCGCCTAATGCAGTTCAGCGTCTTTGGTCATTTTGGGCGCGGCAAAAACGTCAAGGAACTACCGACGCCGCATTACGCTCTGTCACCTTCGTTGCGGACGGTGTTACTGATATGTATCCAGTGGTCTACGAAGTTACAGTGGCTCTGCTCGGCAGTGTTGCAAGCTACGCCTGCCCGCACCTTCCTAGCTCTCGAGAACTGTGTTCCAACTCCTTCGAAACCTGTGAGGTCAAGTTTTCGGAGACTTCCTGCCCGGATTGCCTGCATTTAGACCCCACCTACAGAATGTTAATAGCAGCTGCTGGTCGCGATTCTCTCCCGGCTTATGCGATCTTGCAACAGCGATGGTTGCGGATATTTCGGAACCGAAGTTTGTCCTTTTTGTCACACGTGTTCCGAACAGTGCACGATGACAGGTGACTGCCCGGTTCAGCCAGCGCAGCGTACAAGTGATCAGTGGTGCCTGTAATGTACTGGCTTTTGCTTGTGCACGAACACAGCTGTTGGTGGAGCCTGTAATATGAACTGCCGATTAAGAATCGTCCGGAACTGTGACCTGTGGATATTGCCCGAGGAACGCCGGGACAACTCTTCGTAACGATCAGCTTCGTCACTTAGAAAGTAAGCTGGTGCTCAAGTTTACTACATTGGCACACTTTTCAGGAATGCGCCGCGTGTAAAAATGTCGGCAATTTACGCTCGCTGGGGCTGTAGTTACAGTAGATAATTTCGTTAGTTAGAGTGCTCAGTTAAGATTGAGATATTGGGGATGGCAGCTTAATGTCTCCTTCGTGCAGAAATCCATAAGGCGACGAGCAATGTCGGGTCCCTGCTGCGAGATGTATATATATATATATATATATATATATATATATATATATATATATATATATATATATATATATATATATATATATATATATATATATATATATATATATATATATATATATATATATATATATATATATATATATATATATATATGTATATATATATGTCTGTGTGTGTGTGTGTGTGTGTGTGTGTGTGGTGTGTGTGTGTGTGTGTGTGTGTGTGTGTGTGTGTGTGTGTGTGTGTGTGTGTGTGTGTGTGTGTGTGTGTGTGTGTGTGTGTGTGTGTGTGTGTTCTGAATGGCCTGAACCACGAGGCCACATTTTTCTGACGAGGTAGCCCAGGCGTGGCTTTGCTATATGTGATGGAAATGTGTTTAGCAGAAGGATTAAAATTTCGAGTTGGGGTGCTTTGGTGCTTCTATTCGAAAAGCTGCACTGCAAGAAAAATGGAAACAAACGAACGAAACAAGACGACAAGCAGAAGCGCTTAACTTCCAACAACATTCACTAGAATTTGCACGTATGTGTATGCTGTCTAGTACTGTACGTAGTAATCGGCGCATGCGTAAGACCGCCAGCTCTTAACGAAAAGCATTATATAGGCCACGCTTGCGCACTGTCCTAACGCAGGACATGCGCCCTCAGCTTCAAGTATTTCTCGCATCACGCGCAATCTATTTCTCTTGACTACGGAATTGGATTACCAGGTCAGGCAAGTATAACACTAGCCCTTTAGAAAATGGCTACCTAGAAAGCCTTCAAAATCTTTCTTCGCGCGTAGTTTTCCCATCGCTAGCGTGCTCTCTTAACTAATTGTTAATGCGTAAGTACATGCCGTATGAAATTGCGTCTTCAAGTTTATACTTACGTATGGTGGCTTCGGTCTGAGCGCATTGCAGTAAATGTAGGTCACCAAAAGCACTTGTGGCTTCTGCTGCTGTTCATCTCTGGCGTCAGCTGCATTTCACTGAATCGTCTACATGGCACGATGCTCACATGTATTGACTACACGACACCTCTTCAAGACGGAAAGCTTTTATCTTGAGTAGCTATGGCAACCGGTGCTTCGCGGGAGATTGGAATTCAAACTCAGACGGCCGCGCTGCTACCACGGTACGCCCGACTTGCATAGATAGGACTATATTTAAAACAATCTGTTTCAATGTGGATGGGCCGCTAGACGTTCTGGAGCCACACATTGTCCGACATGTGTCTCACAGGCAGGTTCACCTCACCGCAAGTGACCTACTTTTCGCCGCGCGTCTCAGTCATTTCGCATATACCGCGAAGCGATGGTTGCCATAGGAACGGGAGATAAAAATCTTATGTCTTGAAGCTTCGTTGCACCAACGTTGCTGCCACCGGACCGACGAGTGCGTGCCGTTGTTACTGTGTCTTGCCGATCGTTCCTTTCAAGTAGCAAACCGCGAAGCGATGCCACGTAAAGTTTATGCATCTTACACCGCGGTCATAACTCCATAATTTGCATGATCACCAAGGCCTAGCGGAAAAGGCGCCTATGATGGCAGTGACCATTTTAGAATGTTGTCCTGTGTTGTCCTCTCGTATTAAAGTGACGAAGGCATTGCTAAAATTCTTGATGACAGGAGACTTGCACCGGCGGTTACAAATAGCAAATTTGTAATTCTGAGGAGTGCGACTTTGTGTGTGTATTAGCTCGCCCTGTTCCTCTTTCTCTCTACCTCTAACTTTTAAACTCCCTCCTCCTTTTCCCCAGTGTAGGACAGCACACGAGACTGTTGCTTCAGGTCAACCGCCCTGCATTCGACCTGTCCTCCGTTTTGCTCTATTTAATCCATATTACAGAGTAGTCAGATCAGGCTCTAGAGAATGGTGAAGAGGAAGGACACAAAGAGAGAAGTCGTTCTCTGAAATAATCTGAATTACCTGAAAAAGGCGGAACACGTGCCTTGCCTGATGTGCCGGAAAGAAACCAAACGAAGTAAATGGGTGGCAACCCCAGACGCATTGCTGACAGTCTTTGTGGGCGAAAACCGAGTACAGCAAAAGTGAAAAATAAGAAAGGCGCGTGGCAATATAACCATGTTTTGTTTTAATTCAATTTAGAAAAACGTATATTCTTAGCGGAAATCATATCAGAGATTTGTAGTGAAATGCGTCGTTGAAATCTTCGGCAAAATTGACTCGCGTTTAAAAAAAAAATTATACGGCTTGCACTAAGTCGCGCAAAGTTGGAACTCCAGCAGACGTGGTGAGTACGTTTCAGCTTCTCGCGGTAACCATCTGTACAGAATGCTTCGACGATCATTAGGAGAATGCCGCTTCAAATGAGGGTCATTTCCGATCAATCATCGTTATGTATTTATAGTTACATAGAGAGCAAATGCATAAGGTACACTTTGCTTAAGTTTAAAATAAACAGAAATCCTTCTCTCTATGTACCATACGCGGCAAACTTCGACCATAGCAGCTCTGCTGTTAAAAAGTCATGGTTGATTCCCCTGGTGTAGCAAATCTGTATAACCCATAGGCACCCGGCAATGCAGTTTACGAGATCCGACGGTAGCGCCAGAACACATAGCCTAGCGAGTAGACGCAGCAAAAAAAGGGCGCGCCACTACATAGCCTAGCGAGTAGACGCAGCGAAAAACGGACCCGCCAGGGCACATGGGCACCTTTTTTTTTAAGTGGGGAGAAGGGGGGTCACGGGTGGATATGGACGCACTCAGGAAGCGTTCGTTGAAAACGTGCCCAAAGGGGAGACACTTGAGCGCGTCGATATGTTCAGCGAGCGTTTCATTTTCTCGGTATCCCTGGCGGTCGGTGCCGTCAATGCTGAGGCGGCCCACAAGTAGGGAGCCTTCATGTGCGCGTGAGGCACGGAGGCGCGCACATGAAGGCTCCCTACCCACAAGAGCTCCATCGCGCCCTCTGGTCAGTGTCGGGTGCCTATAAGTGAACCCTTATGACGGGAGCAGTTGATCGTTCATTGTGCTTGACGTTTGAGACCTTCCACAATGTCTACTGGTGTTTGGCAGCTGTAGTTACGTTTAACGTGGATGCATATGCGTTGACACCAAGTGCACGTCTGCATTTCTATGACTAACGCCCACGCTCATGAATTAACCCTTGTGGTAGCTGAAGTAGTTAACCGTATACATCGGGCGCAGTATGTGGTGAACGCCGCGCAAAGGTGGCATCAACAACAGGTACTCTTCGTGCACTCTTTGAGAGCGCCGTCATGTGAAGAGAAAAACGCCAAAGTGTGCGCTCCCCAGTCATAGGGTAATGTGACCTACTTATAAAATAAAGGCTTTGTCGTTTGGGTCGATTGTCGGAATTTGGGCCGCATGAAATTATGATTGTCTGATATTTCGTGGTACTCCATGATGTAGTTGAGGCTAGGCAACCGTGAGTTACATGGAGATCAGGCCAGAATAAAGCATATTGCTAGCATTTAATCATGGAACAGCTAAACCATGGCGCCGTATGACGGGTATTCTTAACGCTTTAGCGAACATTAACAGTAAACTAACTGACCATCTTATGCAAACACGGGCCGAAAATAAGCATAGATCAGCCTACACTAGTCCATATCAGTCGCTGCAAAAGAGGACGCAAATAAATATTATAATTGAAGTCACACGACTTAGTGGGATGCTCTTTTCGATTCCACTGCCTTCGGGATTGAACCATCTTTTTCGTCGCAAATGGGACATTATCCGAAATTAAAAAAAACGGAAAGAAAGGAAGTAGAAAACACTCAAAAATAGCACTCGAGCTGTCAACGTGATCTACGATGCACGACACTCGGTGTTTGTGCACTTTCTCTAGCACTGTTCCAGGGCCTGGTCATCGGCCTGGTCAACAGGGCCTGGTCACGTGATAGCTGCGCGCTTTTTTCAGCGGAGCTGTTGAAGCGCGCAGTAACCACAGTGCGGCATACAGTAACCCTAACGGGAGAGACAACGAGTACAGAGAGAACGAAAGAGATAGTCTCAAAAAAGAAAGCGAAAAACATTAAGAAAGCGATAAATTCAAGGGTGAAAAATTAAGTAGCTTCGCACGAGATGTGCCGGGCCAGAAGGAAGTGCGCAGCTGGGTGGCCTTCTTGCTTTCTCTTTAGTTTTCTCTTTCTTTCTTCCTTTCTTTCCGTTTTTTTTTCTGTCTTTTCCGTCTGTCTCGTTATTCTATTTGTTTATTTCTCTCTCTATCTATTCCTATTTCTGTTTGCTCTTTCTATTTTCCTTGCTGTCTCTACCCTTCCTTTTCCTCTGCGTCGATTTCTCGCTTGCTTCCTCCTTCTTTCTTTGATTTTTCCTCCTTTTCTCTCTTTCATTCTCATTCACCCTTTTTCTCTTTCTGCATTCGTTGCTGTATTTCTCCCTTGCTGATTCTTTCCATGCTATCTTTTGCTCTCACCCGCCCTCCTTTTCCACCTCCTCACCCTCACAACTCGCCACCTTACCCTCACCTCTTTTTCTCACTCTCTTCTATGTCACCATAACGCTGCCTCTTCATTTAGCTCTTTCTATCTAGCTTTTTCTTTCTTCCTTTTTCTTTCTCTTCTCGCTTTTTCACTTCCTTTCTCTTCATTTCTCTGTTTCTTTCTCAGAATTTCTTTGATTCTCTTTCTTTCTCTATTTCGTTGCATCTTACTTTCTTTGTATCTATTACTCTCTTTCTCATTCTTTCTATGCTATGATTTCCATCTCTTCTCTCCTCCTTTTTCTCCTTCTCACCTTCACATCTCTTCTCCTCACCCTCACTACCCTTTCCCATGCCCTTGTTATAATACACCATACAAGGCTACGCTGTGCTTTGCTGGTGTGCCCCGATAGCAGAGTGGTTACAGTGCTCGCTTTCGTATAGTGGGAACAACGCGGGTTCGCATCCCGCCTCGCCAGGAATTTTACAGCGCAGCTCTTAGGCGCCCGTTCCTGCTTTGAGTGGCGTCGCCATCGTCGTTGCCATCGGTGGCGTATCAGATAGACATGAAAAAGTAACCAATAGACATGAAAAAATAAACTGAGAAAAAATACCTAGGATGAAATGGGATTGAACCCGGGAACTCTGCGTGGAAGTCGAGTTTTCTACCGCAGAGGCACGCTGGGGCTCGAAACTCATTGCAAAAGGTCCCCATACAGGCGTCACTTCGAGCAAGAAATCACGTTGACCTATGTGATATAACGTGGCAGAACAATGAAAATAACAACCAGTCATCACACGATGCTAACTGCGCAACGAGTGTGTGGTTTAATGCTTCACGCCCACTGCAAAGTGTTCAGCCTTAATATTCATCTCCACGTGCAGCCACATGGAGCATCAAAAAAGTGCACATAATACCTTACAGATGTGAAGCAGGTACCTCGCTTATCCTCAGAAAGACGAATAATGGCATATTGGGTGCCGTCCTACTGCATAATAATCACGTAGCGGGGGCCGTCCTAATCCATAAAAATTATGATTTATGGCGTAATCGATACCTTGCGGAAAGCCAAAAATTGAAACAGAGTTGGTCTTGCCCCCGCCTGAAGTTGCGTTCAGAATTCGCATTAGACGGTATCGTAATCGTAGGTGAATTTTTCTGTTTTGTCGTTTTTTTTTTTTCATTTCTATCTTTATGTTTTCCTGTTTTGTCTCTTTCTCTCTGCACTCGTTCTATCGTTCATCACGTTATTGTATCCCGCGCCGTAGAAGTGGCCGGACGTGTTCTGGGAGCGAAGCAGAAGATGACGACGACGATGAAGAAGAGGACGAAGAGAGCGATGGTGATGATCAGCCATACATACAGGCCATCATCATCATCATCATCACTTCTGTTTCACACATACAAATTACGGCATGATTAAACTGTTCCGCTGTTAAGTAGTTTCTTTGCTGGGCGAGATTCGAAACCGCGTGCCCACGATCCAAAGGCGAGAGTCTTGGCCATTGGCTATCCCAGCACGCCCGCAGAGCATAGCATAGCATTGTGCATAGATCGGCAAAACTTGTGGAGCTCACTCAGACTCACTCATGAAATATATTTTGCGCTTTGCGTTCACTCCTACTCAGACTCAACAAATTTTTTCTGTGCCGTATTCACTCGGACTCACACTCACGAAAATTTTCTTGAACCGCACTCACTCGGACTCAAGATCATCAAAATATTACTCACGCGGACTCACTCAGACTCAGACTCACGGCTCGGTCTCAGTCTGAGTAAGTCCGAGTGAGTCGACTCATGAGTCCGTTAGCCTAGAATTATGTTTTTCGACCATGGTGTCAATGCTCTGTAACACCAATATCTCACGTAATCGGTGCTCTTATAGTACCTTATATAGTACCTTCGAATACGAGTTATCAGTGCTCGTAAACCAGTAAGGTAATTTTCCTTGAAAGAGATGACAACATAAGATTTATTTACCAAGAACTTCCTTGCAAGAGTTGGCAAGAGGGGGGGGGGGGCGGGGGGGGGAGGTCAAGCACTCTCCTACGTAATTCGCGCCTCTGATCAATAAATATTCAAATGGTGTATGAAAGACTCTGCTTTGGAATACGTGTGAGTAGACGTCAGTATAAACGTGAATAGAGCTGTGCACGGGCCTAATTTTCAAGCCCGAGCCCGGCCCGGGCCCATTGCCTGCGTAGCAGGCCCGCCCGAGCCCGACCCCAAAGGGCTTCGAGCCCGTCCGGCCCGGCCCGACGTACGAAAACACAAATCCGGGCCCGGTCCGGCCCGACACTATGAAAGTTTGCTGCACAGACAAGATATCACGTTTTGATCATGTTGCATTTTATTCAACATATCAAAGTTAAACATATGCAAACGACATTTGTTAATGTGTATACACAGATTACAAGTTCTGTGAAAATAACAAGCTGCGCAGTGATTCGGACTTCAGTGAAGTGCGGTGCATCACATATCCTGTCGAACTGAAGTTCCGTTCGCTGCTCGCACTGGTAGCCGGAATCGCAAATATCTTTTTCGCAAGCATAAAAAGCTTAGAATAATTAGACTCCTTGTTCTTCCAGCAGTTTATTATTTATGATGCAGGACAGGAGGATGATTGTATGGATAAATAATCACAAAGGTGATCAGTGTGCTCATCGCTAAGTGCTAGAAAACAATTCCGGCACAACGTCTATATTTTTTTGGTTTGATGTGGGCTTTGCACCTGGCCCGGCCCACCCGATGCCCGAGATGAGTAGCCCGAGCCCGGCCCGGGCCCGAGTTGGGAAGACGTCCGCATACCCGAGCCTGGCCCGCGGGCCGGGCCGGGCTCGGGCTTTCGGGCTACCCGGAGCCCGTGCACAGCTCTAAACATGAATCAACGCAAGGCTGATAGTAATGGTCAAGATGAGTAGATATGACCATATGTCGGCAAAAAAAAGTAGAACGCACTCAGATTCGCTCAAGAAAAAAAAAAACACAGCATATCCACGGAGTGAATGATGATGAGTGGGCGAAGCTGCGGAGGTTCATCGGTAAACCGTGAATCTTCCGTGAATTCTGCCCGGTACATCATCACCGACGTGAGATCGGGCGCGTTTATACTAAAGGGTCGATGAGAGTTATGGTGACTGAAGCAATCATGGTTACACCGTGAAATCTTCAGTGGTTTCGCCCAGCAGTAATCAAAGCGATAGTGTGTGTGAAATTTTATTCAAACTTCAACGACCGGTCGTCGTCCATAGTCCGCCAAGCAGCACGATCCGGCAAGCGCACTCGTACGGCGGTCCGCGCAATCGAAGAGCAGCTGCACCGCCAACGCCATCTAGCGTACCTTCACCCAACGGCCATATTGTACGCATGTCTATAGGACAGCGCCCTCTCGGAAACGAGACGAGAACTGGAGATGACGACACCATATCCACGAAGTGAATGCGGTAAACCGGTAATCTTCCGCGAATTCTGCGCAGTACATCATCAACGACGTGAGATCGGGCGCATTTATACTAAAGGGTCGATGAGAGTCATGGCGACTCGCAGTTCACTTTAATTTTACATGTACGTTGTGAATTTTTTTATTGTTTAATCACGCACAGGAGACATCTCACACAGGCACTACCTTGGAGGTCAAAATCCAGTACCTACTGGCTACTCAGAGTGCATGGACAACCGAGGACCGCCGAGGTAATGCCATTAGGAGCTTCGCCCCTAAATATATTCATCATATACAAGTACTAAACGAGAGGTGGCTACATACAACGTGGACGCACGACCCACGGCTTAAAGGAGCTTCGCACCTAATATATCTTGTGCTTTGGACTCACTCGGACTCAGACTCTCCAAAATTTTCATGAGCCGCACTCACTCGGACTCACACTCCCAAAAATTTTCTTCAACCGGACTCACTCCGACTCAAACTCACCAAAATATTACTCACCCGGACTCACTCAGACTCAGATGTGAGGGTGACAGGGAGAGATGGGGGAGGAGAGAGTAAATCGGAACGTAAAGAGAGAAATATAACTAAAGGCAGAAGGAGACAGAATGAGCGAAATAGAGAGAATGAAAGAAATAGAGTGAGAGAAAGGGATACCCGCATACCACGGGCGGCGGTAGCGTTGTACCAACATCGGCAGCGTTGACCCGACGAATGCAAAGAATAAAAGACAGGATCTCTGCTGGAGTCGGACCCAGGCGTTCTGCGTGGGCAGTCAGAATTCTGCCACACAGCCACGCCAGGTCTTGGAAACTGCTTTGGAAAAAGAACCTATGTAGGCGTCATGTCGGTGCACTTGAATTGTGGTTGCAGTGCTAGTGATCTAATTTGAAAACAAAGCAATAACCATTTCATATGTGCTCCTATGATACCGACATCATGTCGGATTGACGTCAGTTGTGGTTCCACTGTTGCCCCCCGTTTTTCTGGCACTGTAGTAAACATTACGTTTGTAGTCTTATGAATCAGCAAGCCATATTTAGGTCTTGCTCGATCCAGGAGGAATATGCTAACTAAAGTTGTGTACGATATTCCCACTATCGCGCCGTAAAATGAACTTCGTTTCGATAATGCTGATTTCCATGGTCTAGCGTGAGTGGTGACGTTACGTCAGAGCATAAGTTACCATTTAAACACCACTGCAATCGACATTCGTGGTAAGACCACGATGTGGACAGGACTACTACACTTATGAAAACAGGACTATCCACCTGGTAACGCATGGCTAAGAAAAAGAAAAAAAAATTACACCATCTCCCGCTAAAGGGAACCATGTATAGATGTGAAGCAGCGGGCGCTATCACTTACACTGGCGGCGGCGTTGACGCTGGAGCTCATCGCAGCGTTGCGCAGGAGATAAAACTGGGGAGGCGCAAAGCAGGCAGTGATGGAGCAGTGTTTCCTACTGGAACATGCCAATCGCTGCTAATGGGCAATGAGAGACAGAAGACTCCGACTGGACACAGATACCCGCACTCCGCTTTTAGTTAACGTGCACGCTGCGAATATTTATTGTTCAACAACGCACAGGAGAAATCTCCCACCGGCACCACCTTGGGGGTCAAGATCCATTGCCATATATACGGGGTGGCCAGTGAACGGTTGTGCAGCGCGAGCAGTCGGTTGTTTCAACCAAGAAACTCGCTAGCAGACGCTGCCTGCGTCGGCGTCGCGAAGCGAGAGAGGGGGGAGCGTAGGAGAGGCGAGAGAGGGGGGTGACACGCATGCGCAGTGGGAGTGTGAACGCCGTGGGCAGGAATGCGTAGAGGAGAGAGGGGGGACGCGCATGCGCAGTGGGAGTGTCGACGCCGCGGGCAGGGATGCCTAGAGGAGAGAGGAGGGAGTGTAAGAGGGGAGGCGCATGCGCAGTGAGGGTGTGGTTGCCGCGGGGAGGGATGCCTAGAGGTGAGAGAGGGGGAGAGCAGGTTTTTAGATGCGAAGCATCTTATGCTCGGAGCTCCCGTGTCCGTCCCGCGTCCGGCCACTTTCATGAAGTAGGGAAGCACCCATTATGCGAACCAGAACACTGTAGTAATATGAAGGCCGTCAACCCTAACACAGTCATCAGAGTCATGGCCGAGAGCACAGAGAGGCTGCTTAGCAATGGCTAGGCAGGTGGTGTCTGTCGCCCAGGTTGACCCCATTCCTTAATCTTGCTTGCATGTGTTTGGAGGGGGCTTAGTCCGTCCCTCCTTCCCGCGTCCCACACCACCACAGCGCATGCACGTCCCCCCCCCCCCTCTCTCTCCCACGCTCACCCCCTTTCTCTCCTCTAGGAATCCTCTACCCTACGGAGCGGCCCCCCGCGCCCCCACACCCCCCCACAACGCATGCGCGTCCCCTCCCCTATGCTCTCCTACGCTCACCCCCCTTCCTCTACTCTAGGAATCATCTACTCTAAGGAGAGGCGCCCACATCCACACAGCGCATGCGCGTCCTCTCCCCCTCTCTCCTCTAAGAATCCTCTACTCCACGGAGCGGCTCCCGCGTCCCACACCCCCCACAGGGCATGCACGTCCCCTCTCTCTCCTCTTCTAAGCCCCCCCCCCCCGCCCTTTCATCTAGGAATCCTCTACGGAGCGGCGCGCACGACAGGTGGTGTGACAGCTGCATACTCCGCTGGGGGGCGCCACGGTAGTTCCGCGGTATGAAAATGACGGAGCGCGCGCGCCTCATTCTCTCTCCTGTGCAGCGCCGCGATGAGCGCCCGGACCACTGCCGTGAAATGAGAGCGGCGACGCTCCTCCCGCTCAAGCTAATTATCTCCCCGCTGCTTCGCATCCACACATGGTTCCCTTTAGCGGGAGATGCGGTGATTTTTTTATTTTTATTTTTTTATGGGTTTGCGCATGCGCAGTAAGGGTGGGCACGCGGCACACGACCACCACCACCACCACCACCACCACCACCACCACCGGATTAAGCTTCGCCATAAGATGCTTCACATCTAAAATGCGACATAGACAACTACTCGCCTACTGCTTCGAATGAAACTGATTCCCACAACGCATGGAATATGCCGAATTTTTCACTTCCGGAACGACGATGCCGAAGCACAGCCTGCAAATTTGCATCATATTTTGTGCCCCTAACACGGCCCTTAACGTGCGCTATTGAGGATATTACGTACGCTTTTATCGGATAGCGATATTAATCAAGACCACCGACAGTTATAGCCACTCAATTCATGTAATTCTGGACGACCTCACTTATAACTGAAGCCCCCATAAGTGCTCACGCTGCGAAGGTGGTTAAATAGAATGAATGATCGATAAAATGGCATGTTACTGGAACACGTTCAATGTGTTTCGGTAATAGTTTGCTGAGCGCATGCCTTTTATGATATGGCGAGGGTGCAGATTTATCAAGATTGGAAACTTTAGTTGTTAGTGGCATCTTGAACGCTTTCGCGGTTACCTCAACAATTTGTGTTAGAAACTAAAAAAAAAAAATACATGGTTGATCCCTCCGTCATAGGAATCGGTATAACACGAAAGTGAAACGTGTCCTTGCAGAAGTAGTAGAATGTTTACTGTACATTGATATGAGAGAGCTCGCGCAATGTCTGTTTGTGTTTGACAGCTATAGCACCGTTTAACGTGGATGAACCCACATTGACGCTTAGTGATAAATCTACATTCCGGCGACTAACATCCATGATCAATTAAACAAACCCTTGTCGTCATAGATGCTTGTGGTGGCTGTAGTAGTTAACGGTGAGAGCGGAATCAGAGTAACATCAGAGAAAGCGGTATGACAGCCTTGAGAGCGTCACTGAATGGACGCCGAGCTTGGGGTAAGGTCGCCTACTCGCGGCATGTTAGTGTATAAAACGCCACTGCCCGACTAGAGGGAAACGCAGCACGCGTCGTGTCTTCCCTATTGGCCGGCCGCGATTTTTCATGGGGTGAGCGTAAGTGTGGAACACAGAGTTACAGCCAGGCGAAGTAGGCAAGCATCGCAGGGCTAGTTTTGTTATGGATGAATACGATGAGTCAAGCCGACGCTTGGGCTAAGGTCGCCACCTGGAGGTATGTTAAAGGGGCCCTGCAACACTTTTTGAGCATGCTCAGAAAACGCTGCCGATCGGTAGTCCAGGCTCTCGAGAACACGCGAGCCAAATATTATAGCGCAGCACGCGGCGTGGAATTCACAATAAATTCTCAAAGTCAGCCAGAAATTGCTTTCTCGTCTCTCGACAAATGACGTTGGGTACTCAAAAATGACGTTGCGTACTCATTGTATCAGCCATTGGCTGATTTGAGCATGGCGCGCTCGGTAGTTACAGAGGCCGTGGCGGGAGGCCGCGACTTGTCCACGCGTGCGCGCGCGATCGCAATGAAAATTCGCGTATTCGAAGAAAAAAAGAGAGAAAAAGCGCTCAAGATCACGAGGCGCGCGTGACGTATTTTCTTTCCCCGTGCCATCCCTCCCTGCTTAGCTTCCAGCGCTTTCGACGGGACGAGAGAAGAGATAATGCAATTGCAGCGTGCGAGAAATCTTTGTAACTCCACTCGTACTGGACGGATTCCAAAAAGAATTTTTGCGGCGGTGAATTCGTGAGGCAATAAGTTCCTTTAGTGAATCCATTCCATGGCTACTTGGAAAAGTGTTGCAGGGCCCCTTTAAGACGTCGAAAAAATTGCACTTTTCCTATTCCAAACGCGTCTAATGGGACGGACACATAGATACGACGCTTTGAAGAAACTAATCGTGGATTTCACGGTCATGATGCATTACTTCACTTTAGCAAGATCACTGTGAGAGGACAGTGGTTGATATTGTCACAAAACTTCAGATGTGCTGGGGTCTTTTAATGAACCACCGAGTAGCCGGCTCTTGAAAAACGCGTCCGTCGCGGCTGGCTCTCGAGCGGAGAAGAAGAACGCACGCGATCTTCTTTTCTTTCCTAGGGCGAGAGTCGCTCTTGCTCTCAACCCATTACAAGCAGGTGGCATTATCCCCCCCTTATTGGCGATTAACGTGTCGTACTTCTAAAAAGCAATGATTTTCTCTATTTATTTAGCGCTGTAATTAGTGTAATGTGGTCCTCACATCACGGAAGCAGAGAATCCAACCTTACATCAGGTTGCAAAGGAAGACCGATTTCTTTTTTTTTTTTTGCTTTTGACTCGTAGCCTGCATGTCTCGTTTTAGTTCCCAGGTAGTCTTGCTTGAGTGCCCCGATAATGGCGCCTCTTTCTGGCTCAAAATTACCTGAAGACCAGCAAAAAGGGGCGTTAAATCCATTCCCTTCTTAAAACTCAAGGACGCCGGTTCGATTCCCTACCACAGCGGCCACATTTCGACGGGGCGAAATTCAAGAATGCCCACGTACTTTGATTCAGGTGTACGTTGAAGTTCACCAGATGGTGAAAGTTAATGCGGACTCTGCCACTTCGGGGGGACCTCTTAATGATATCCATCTGACGTCTAAAACCCGGCAAGATAATTTTTAGGTGCGAAGCAGCTCTTTGACTAGGCTGTGTAACGCTGTCCCTCCCTCCGTGCGTACGAACGCGCCGCAACGCGCTCCCCCCGCCGCAGTTGTTGGAGCGGTGCCAAGTAGGTCACGCCGCAGCTGCGCGCTGATGTCACTCTCTCTCTCGCCTGCCGCGCGATCGCCGGAGCGCCCGCAGCTGCCGTCTGACGCGCAACGACAAGACCTACGCCAGCCATCGCTTCAAACGAATCTTCCAGCGCTCACCGCAGCACCCGCGTTAGCGCCGTTCAACCCGTGACGCCACCCGTGCGCAACGCTGCTGCTTCGCATCCCATCAGGGTACCCTTTGGGAAGATGCACCAAATTTTATGCAGGAGTATAGTTTATCACAATGGAGGGTTCCCAACCTGTCTTTTTTTTTCTCTTTGATCATTTTTGAAATTCTTATTCTATGCTATCCCGACATGTCGCACATAGGCACGACAGATGATCGAACAGTAAGTATAACGCTGCAAGCTGATTCTTCATGACGATCGATACACACTGAATGTCATAAGTCAGTGTACAGGCAGCGCAGTTTTGTGCGCTACGCTGCGGTATGCGCAAGCGGTTGGCTCGCATCCCGTTGCTACGAGGAGCTGTTCCCTCGTGTCAAACATCAGCCGTCCGTGGCTTGGACATTCGTGCCTGGGTTGACCACGCTTCTCTGGGCGGCAGCTTGCAGCCACGTCAGCTGCTTTCGACCACAGCACAAAATTCGCGCACGTCGCTTTGTGTTTGGGAAGTCTGTACTTTGGGAAAGCGGCTTCCTCGGCTTGAAACGCGTCGGATTGAAATCCTTCCCGGGGAGAATTTCGATGTTTTGCTTCTCCTTGTGTAAACACGAACGTTATTATTCGTTGTTTTTTATTGCTCTTGTTTTGTTTACTTTGTCCGACAACATTTTTTTTCTTTTTCATTTGCATTGTGGCTTGCTGTATCATATGTAGTACAAGAAATACAGTTCTCTGGAGTTGCAAAGAAGGCTGTGGAAGCTGGCAAAATAAATAAATAAAAAAAGCAACCCCCCCCCCCCCCCAAGAAAAGAAAAAAAATGTCTAAGAAAACCGTAATACAGGTATTTGTTCGGTTTGATTCTGCCGCGGTGGCTGGTCTCCTGCACACTGGTTCGGGGAAGGAAAACGTCTGCGTATGCGTATATAAATAAAGACAACATATATACGCATATACAGTCGCGTTCTCGTACTCCACATTTGTCACCCTTCTCACGGGCATTCAGCATTTCTTCTTTTATTCATGTACTTTTCCCAGCTATCTCATATACGCGTTAAGTCACATTATACCGGTGGAGGGTCTGTGGGCGATAATGGACAGCACATAGTTAAGTCTGGCTTCTTTCATTAATGCTGGACGGAAGGGTTTTTCAGAGTAATCGAACAATGTGGTTAACGAAATCTACCCACTTACCAAACAGAACAGGATAGCTTTTCAGTGGTTACCAGGCCACTAGGGCATCATTGGTGACAAGCATGCCGACAACACTGCAGCGAAAGCTCGCGGTAATGGAGTGACGATACCCATTTCAGTATCAAGAAGCAACGCAGTAGCAAAGATTCGTACGCTCGCGCATAATATTGCATGATTTACGCTGAACGCACCCGGTTTGCTCCACACCTGCATTCGCCACCTGGACCCATCCACATGACTCGAGGTTTCAACAGGACTACCGCAATCTGAGAAGATCGTTCCCGCCACATGTTGGCTTGGAGTGTCCTTTACAAACGTCTTTACTTCCGACATCGGAAATGGCAGGCACTGATGCCTGTCACGATTGTGACAGCGAAGAACCCATCGAACATATCCTGTGTCGTTGCACTCAATACAGCTCCCAGAGGCACTCCATATCAGCAGTGTTTGCACGCCTGGACGACCAGCCGCTCCCTGAGTGATCCATCTTGGAATATTGGAAAGGTGGCTGCTTTACACCGGGAAAGTAACTGAAGGACGCTACTGAAGATTTTGCGAGCGCCCCGCCTTGTTGAAATAGTATGACACTCCCGTGCCTGTGTGTGCGTGTGTTTGTTCATCCACCTCCCTTTCAAATTTTTCTATTCCTTAATTTTCTTTCTAGTTTTACCCCTTCTCCGTTCTAGAAAACCAAATATTTATTTTCCTGTAACCTCTCTTTCTTTCTGCATTACATTTATCGGTCTATCTACGTTCATACCAGCATCTAAGCTATTATGCTGCTAAGCTATTATGCTGTTCGCTAATGCGAACTATTCTAGATTTTTTTGCGTTTATCAATCTTCTTTCGGCCTGTTTTCGCAGTAAATGATCCCATTACGTTACGAACTCTAGATAGATGCTCCGATGGAGCGAAATAGTACGTAGCTAAGCATGCTGCGACGCCGTCCTTTTCATGTTCTGTATGTATATATTTTAGCTCTGTGCTTTCTACGTTCTTGTAGAGGTTTTTTTCATCGTTGAGTAATTGAATGGTACTATCTTTGGAAGGTTAGTCACCGTAGATAATGGAAGCCCTGAAATACTGCTTAGAGATTTTCACATAGATTCCAGATAGGAGAGCAAACGTTTTTTCAAGGCATTTTCATTGTTGTTGAGCTGTAAGCCTCCTCGTTACAAATACGCTTTATCAGAGCTGAGTCAAAGTCGACCGGTTCGAAGGGCAACCATGCGAACGAGCAGCTTTTAGCTCTAACGACAGGCTGAGACAAGACAGATTGTCGAATGGCGATCGCTTGTCATCTAAAATGAATGAAGAATAAAACAAGCATTATTTATTATCTCCACTTTTACTAAGGCAGCCAAATGATCTGGGACCCCTGCCAAAAGTCAGTGCGTAGTTAAGTGATAAATATGGGGCGTTTTCTCGAGCGCTATCCGTTGCAACCCTCGTATCTCGCGATACTACTTATGGCCTGCATATTATTCAGCCATTCTGAAGTGTCTGCCGGGATGATAAACTAGAACGAAAAAAAAAAAATGCGATAACACGAAGACACGGAACACGTGTTTTTTTAGGCGCAACTGAAAATGGAAAGTGTCAGTAAACAAGCTGCAAGAGTACGCATTGGCGTTTAGTCAAGCAATATCTTCGCAAATGAAACACAGTGTTTTGCTGCTAATATGATTTCAAAAGATAAAATTTTCAGAAAATAGTGCCCCTAGAAGGCGAAATAGCAAAATAAAAGAAAACCGGACTTTGACCAATAAGTAACCTTCAAAATGAAAAAGAGCACCAACAAAACAAATCTTGAGAACCATGTAGAAATTACGACAGAAAAACAAATATCGAAAAAGCATGCAATATCAAACAATTCCGTCATACCATTGTTTGATACACTTACTCTAGAACTGTATGTGGTAAATAAACTCAAATGAACTGAACAGTACTCCAGAAATGCATGCCTATAATGGGATGTGTAAGCGACTTGCGGCTACATGAGCAGTCCGAAATATGGGCACTTAGCACACACTCGTTCAAATTAAACACGAAAATATTGTAAACATAAAAAAAAATGCAATACGCTATTACAACCACCCGCCGCGGTGGTCGTGTGGGTGCGGTGCTCGACTGCTCGAATACTCGAATTCGACTATTCGGAATGTCGCGGACTCAATCCTGGCGTGCGCATTTCGATAGAAGCGAAATGCTAGATGCCCGTGTAGTTGTATTTAGGCGCACGATAATAGCCCCATGAAGGTGATCGAAATTTCCATAGCCCTCTACTGAAGCATCTCTCATAATTACAGCGGGGTGTAGGGACATCCAAAACCGAGAAAAATAATATTGCGATTACTACAACTGTTACATGTAATGCGTTAATCGTACACTCTACCAAGAGAACAGCAACTATATATATTTATGCACGAAACGCTAGCCACAACTATGATGTTAGCTACTTTCGTAGAAAATTTCAAGTAAGCGGCATAAAAGTCGGCATTCATGACAAAACCACAGTGTCTTACTTTGCCGATGTACTGAGCACTGAAAACGATTGACATTAAAGCGCCCTTTAGTAATGTATGGCGCGTGCACTATTTGCAAATATGCAGGGCTAGTCGAGCTGTCTACATGTCCCACATCACAAATCGAATGTTCCTCTGGGAGCTACTGCAGGTTTGCTTGGCAGTGGCTACTGTCGCTAGGCGCGAAAGAATACAGGTGGAAAAAAAAATACGGATGTTTTTTTGTTTGTTTTGTTACCTTGGCTCAATGCAGACATGTCTTCGCGCTACTGTGTACATATGGCATAATTCTTATTTGCTTGACAATCTGCGTAAAATGGTGAAACAGATATCTTTAGAGCAATGTGTATTACGAAAACAAAATATTTCAGCCATATACACTTATTAATACATGCTACCCACTACCCCACCGCACAGAGGCTCACAACACAAGAGGAGGCGCTATTTTCGAATGACATAGTCCTGTTGGCGACTCGCGGTAGAACATAAACGACGTTAAGTTTAATGCCTTTATATAAAAGTCTCATTACATTTGCCCTATGAAACGCGTAATAATATCCCTCCATTGCTGGCGCGTCATTATTAGACAAAATAAGAAGCTCTTAAGCCATTTTTATTTTTCTGTCAAACTGTTCACCTGCAGCTATCAAGCCACTCGTAAGTCACATTAAAGCCCTTCCCCCCCCTGAGGCACGCATTACTCGATTAAAGGGACACTAAAGGGGAAAACGATTTTTCACGTATTAGTTAAGCACAATTTCACAATCCCGAAAACACCACTCTTACCGCGACACGACGCTTGGTAAGCGAGAAAACACGCGAAAAGAAAATGCGGGTGGAGACGCCACCTTGAGATTCCCGCACCAAACACCGTGACGTCATAGATTATGAAGGCGTCTACTGAGTCCTACGTAGCTTCTAATCGATAAAAATGAGGTGTATTGTCATCTGTGGGTGCCATAGACCTAGCATACGAAGTTTCAGAAAATTTCATCTAGCCAATGTCGCGAAAATACGAAAAATACATTTGGAATTTCTGACGTCACGCGCGCAGATAACGGCGCCAAATTTAAAAATAAAACTTCCACCTTGATTTTCTCCGCTAATAATGAACTTATGATAGTGAAACATGTGGCATTAGAGTTCTCAGAGTGAAGTTTGTTAATCTAAACAAATTCATTGTTTCGCTTTAGTGTCCCTTTAATGTCATTGGTCAATGAAAGCCACTCTAATGGGCTCATAGTGAGCACCAGCCCCTAGAGTGGGCGGCCTATTGTGAGTGACTTATTGATCAGCCCACCCTTAACGATGGTATTCAAGAACTTCGAGGGGAGGTGCACTTCCGCGGTCCTCAAGCTTCCCCGTTCGTGCCTCTACATCATTGTTCCCGCAGAGAACAATGGTGTCGCATAGACTCGTCTTTCTGGCGGAGCTTCTTATACATGTTCTTCCTATACAAGTTAGTTGTTGAATACACGAGCAGTATGTCGTATAACATCGGTCTTTTGTCATCGTGTGGCCCCAACTACCTACATAATGCACATATCTATCATCGAGGTATCAATGGAGCTGTCCCTTTTATTATTAATATTATTTTTTTTAAAGTCACACAAGTGCCCCTTCCATCTTTGTCGTTACTGATCGAGCATCAGCGTCATCCGCTATTGCGGCTCGCTTGGGGCGGCGAATCCTACACGAGACGCAGAAGCGCGCTGTTCAATGGACGGTGTGTTCGTACCGACGCAAGTATTAGCTCTCGTAGTGCGAACAAAGCCTCCATCGCAGTGGACCTGCCAAGAAGCCGCGTTACTTCGTGGCTCATATTTAACAAAAATTTAGCCATCGAAATATATGGCATATTTTGTGAAGTTATTTGTTTCCCGGCGAACTAATGAAAACAAAAAAAAAGAGAAAGAGAGACAGAGAGAGCGGTCCTGTACTCTGAAAACGCAATTTCACCAGCGCAATTTACTGAGCCGGAAAAAAGTGTAAAGCCAGGCTCCACTCCGTCAAAGCCGTCGAAGTAGCGAAGGTGATCTTTCCTCCCCCTTCCGCTTGGTCAGGCTATTGCCTTTTTTAAATTTTACAAGTCTTTCGAAGTATTTCTCTATCTCACAAGTCTTTTCTAAGTATTTTTATCTTTATTACTGCTCTCTGTTTGAGACTATGTTAACTTATGGAGTGCGTAGTGAGTGTATAAAGGAAATCGTTGAAGAGAAAATGAAAGAGGTAAAACCAAGATAAGCAGGCCTTTCGATCATAAAAACTAGGTGTACTGATTAATCTACTGGCATGATCTTTTGTTTGTGCAAACCTTGTATTCAAAACAACTAAGGTATCGTGCTATACATTCGCGAAAAACAAACTTTCATTTACAATGAAATGAAGCCGCTTTGTGCTGCGCATTAGTTTGCCCCCACCTGAATATGTTCAGTTCTAGGAACTTGTCGTCGACAATCAAGTCTTTCTTCAAGTGTTTTTTCGCCACTTATCGACCACTTCTGCACCACTCGGGAACTGATAATAATAATAATAATAATATCTGGGGTTTAACGTCCCAAAACCACGATGATTATGAGAGACGCCGTAGTGGAGGGCTCCGGAAATTTAGACCACCTGGGGTTCTTTAACGTGCACCTAAATCTAAGTACACGGGCCTCAAGCATTTCCGCCTCCATCGAAAATGCAGCCGCCGCGGCCGGGATTCGATCCCGCGACCTTCGGGCCAGCAGTCGAGCGCCATAACCACTAGACCACCGTGGCGGGGCCCCACTCGGGAACTGACGAAAGGAAGCGGCTGGAGTGTTTTTTGACTGTGACTCGAACGAACGGAACGCAAGATTACGCCATAGCCTCGTTGGTCGGCCCACAGCGACCTATTGACTGCTTCATGCTGTAAAACTTAACCTTAGAATGCCAAAGTTACTAGCGAGTGTACACACGGTTACACGAGTGATGTCACAGCGTACCAAGCCTTAAGTATACGCTCTTTTCGAACAGTGCACTTCGCAAGCAACACATGACGCAGGAGAAAATTTGTCATAATGGAAGCGATCACAAACACCCCTATGACAACAGCAGGAGTAGAGTTGTAGCTCCCTGCGCGGTGAGTAGTGCCGGTACCCATTGCGTCCGGAGCGGTAGCGAAGGCGGTAAGAAGGAACGCCCGAGTGCCTCTCCAGTCCGGCCATGGTTGTGGTTAACGATTTAGAGCACTTTGCACTCTACTATGTGACATCCCTAATTTGCCCGAAACCTACGCCTCAGCAAATGTCTAGGCCAAGAGAGAGAGAGAGGTAATTTATTGGAAGGCAGAGAGGTCGGCCTCAGCTAGTGCGCTCTAGCCTGCTACTCTGCACAGGGGATAAGGGAGAGGGGAGAAAAAACAGTGATGAGGGGTGATCATGCATGGGGAGAGAAGGAAGTTGTGCGTGCATACAAAAACCACGTAACATAATAAAGCCACCCTAACGCAAGCCTTAGGAGTCGACAGTGGGCTTAACTGTAAGCTCTCTTTATTGCCTTATCAATCGGTGTATTCATTGTCGTCTACTCCCCCCCCCCCCTTCAAAAGTTTCTGTACCTAACGTTTTGCACTGTCTCGAGGATCGGAAGTAGTGCAAGCTTCTGTACCTCATCTGGTTTTCCACTAGCGCCGGCATTGGCTCACCTTTTACTACGCGATGATTTCGTGCTAAGGCGTCATCACGTGTCACCATCTTATATGTCGTCATGACGACGTCATAAGGACAACACAAGCTTTCGCGACATCTGACGCCATCGAGCAGTGATTTCTGATAACGTGACTGTTTTTGACGCCAGTGAGCCCACTACCCCTCTCCTAGCTCACTATCGTTGTACACCCAGAAGAGCACAAGGGACGTAAATGCTCTGATGCGGGGAAGGAGGGGTAAGAAGAAGAATGATGCGTGCGACAACGGGAGAGCGCCGGAGCAAGTGCGCCCTACGTGAGTCTTGCCCTGGGATGCACGGGAGGTGAACGCTGTGTTGTGACCCGGCGCACAAGAGGGCTGGACGGGAGGGAGGGCCGGGAGAAAGCGTGCTGGGGGGAGGATGTGATGTCCTCACGACAGATGATCGCGATCTTTTACCGTAGTTTAAATTATAACAGGCTTTAACCTTCCCTCTATGATATACAACGCGCAGCTCAAGCGAAATTCATTTCTTTTATATATTGCTCCGGCTTTTCTCTGTCCTGGTGTACTTTATATATATATATATATATATATATATATATATATATATATATATATATATATATATATATATATATATATATATATATATATATATATATATATATATATATATATATATATAAGGAGACAAATAGGCAAAACGCTTGATCGTTGGCTGGCTCTTCTATTATCTGACGACGTCGTCTTTCTCCTCATCGGCCTAAGCCGATCGCGTACCTGTGCCCAGGGCCGCTATTCATCGCTGCGATATATATATATATATATATATATATATATATATATATATATATATATATATATATATATATATATATATATCTATATATATATAAAGGAATTGTAAACTTAAGGGCTCGCTTGCTTGTTAAACATAGTATTAATATATATATATGTATATATATATATATATATATATATATATATATATATATATATATATATATATATATATATATATATATATATATATATATATATATTACGGTGCCACTCGGCGCACTACAAAAAAAATGCCCCCCACCTCCCCGAAAGGGAATAGTGAGGAAATGCGAATGCATTTCGCGCGCGCTTCACTCCATTTATATATGGTGGTTGTGGTTTGAAGTAGGAAAAGGCGCCTAATTTCTGCAGCCCGGTCGGGAGTACGGCGCCGCGCCTTTTTTTTTCTGTTTTTTATATTTTTTTTCTTTTTTTAATTTTTTTTTATTTCTTTTTTTGTTTTTTTTTTTCATATATAGCTCCGCCGAGCTCCCGCGATGCGAGCGCCCTCACGCACCAGAGCGCGCTCCTCCTCTCCACTCACTCTCCGCTACTACACTCTCGCCGCGGACAACGCAAACGCCGCACGACGCCGGATGCCTGACATAGCCCGACTAAGAAATGCATTCGCATTTAAAAAAAATTACACCATCTCCCGCTAAAGGGAACCCTGTGTAGATGTGAAGCAGCGGGCGCTAACGTTTACACTGGTCGCGGCGTTGACGCTGGCGTTCATGGCAGCGTTGCGCAGGAGAGAAAACTGGGGAGGAGCAAAGCACGCAGTGATGGAGCGGTGTTTCCTACTGGAACATGCCAATCGCTGCTAATTGGCAATGAGAGACAGAAGACTCGGACGGGACACAGAGACCCGCAGTCCGCTTTTAGTTAACGCGCACGCTGCGAATTTTTTTATTGTTCAACAACGCACAGGAGAAATCTCCCACCGGCACCACCTTGCAGGTCAAGATCCACTGCCATATATACAGGATGGCCAGTGAACGGTTGTGCAGCGCGAGCAGTCGGTTTTTTCAACCAAGAAACTCGCTAGCAGACGCTGCCTGCGTCGGCGTCGCGAGGCGAGAGAGAGAGAAGGAGCGTAGGAGAGGGGAGAGAGGGTGGACGCGCATGCGCAGTGGGAGTGTGGACGCCGCAGGCAGGGATGCCTGAGGGGGGAGCGTAGGAGGGGAGAGTGGAGGGTAGGCGCATGCGCAGTGAGGGTGTGGTTGCCGGGGGGGAGGGATGCCCAGAGGAGAGAGAGGGGGGAGAGGAGGTTTTTTATTTTTATTTTTTGAAAGGGTTTGCGCATGCGCAGTAAGGGTGGTCACGCCGCACACCACCACCGGATTAAGCTTCGCCATAAGATGCTTCACATCTAAAAGGCAGACGAGTACTATGACCTCTACGGGGTAGTAAGTACTTGAAACGATGGAAGGAGGGTCATGGCTTCGAAAAGAATATAAACGACCTGTATTTTTAAATTGTGTACTATATGCACTCTACAATGGAACAGGACGACATTCCGCGTACAAAAGTGTGTGTTGTTCATCAGTGTGGAACATGCTGGATTATGCCAAGTTTTATAACCACCATTGTTGTTCAAGTGCGGAATTTCGCAATTTTCATTAAAATGCTTTAGCAATGTGGCTTAAGAAAACCGAGACCATTGAGCGCAAAGCACATATTCCGCGGAATTAATCTTTTATTGTAATTACCACAGTGAGAGATATTTAGCACTAACAGGTATCTGACATCGGTTTTACGTTAACGCATCAGTAATTTCTGTTCAAATGACGGCTTTGCCAACAGATGCACAAAACAAAAAAACTACACCATCTCCCACTAAAGGGAACCATGTGGGGATGCGAAGCAGCGCTGGTGTTCACTTGTGTTTCCATTTCTTGTTTCCATTTGCACGGCCACTTGCACGGCCATTTGTATGTTTCCGTGTATGTTTTATTTGTGTGTGGAGTTGTGTATCAGCGGTGCTGCTTACGCTGCTTGCGCTGCTTTCACAGCTTACGTTAGCGATACCGCTACAACTGGCGCCAACGTTGACATCCATAGCGCCGTTGCGAAGGAGAGTGCAACGGGGCGAGCGCGCTTCGCATTATATACGAGCGCACAGCTGCGCCGAAGAGAGAGAAACGGGAGAGGAGAAACGAAGTGGAGGCATCGCTTACGCCAGTTCCTCCACCCCACCTCCTCCCACCTCCTCGCGCTCACGCGAGGAGAGGGGGGGAGATTTGGAGCATGTGCAGTAAGGGTGGTCAGGCCGCACACCACCGGATTGAACTCCGCTCTAAGCTGCTTCGCATCTAAAATTCAGAAACCCTTCCTCAATTGGGGAAGTAGGGAAAGAGAAGCTTGGCGTGGGCAAGCCTGACGTACTGCTTTTACTTCTTTCTTTCTGTCTCTCGTTCTACCTTTACAGACAGCGGCCGTTCTCCCCGAAGGACAATACAAGCTTCCCAGATACACTAATCCGTTTCCCAGATACAGTCATACATTTGCCGGGCGCGGATATCACGATATCTGCGCAAGATGCGCGTCTAATCAAAATTAGGACTCCCGGAAAATCTACGAAGCACTTGCAATTCATTCCATTGGGCCATCATGTGTAAGCGCGCCATCGATCGTACTAACCGACAAAGAAATTGAAGTATCTTCGCACGTGATCATTGCATCGTCATGGACTAGTTGGGACGCATGCGTTGAGCCCCCCCCCCCCCCCCTGTTATTTCCGTTTCCCAAGAAGCGTATATATTTGTGCACCTACGAAATAAACGCTCATGTTGTTAGCGAGCGCCAAGTCCAGTCAATCTTTCTTGTCCCGTGTGTCTGCGCTGTTCCCTGATATGAAACCAAGCCAACAAGCTCAAGTTTATACCCTTTAAAACTACCTCTCATTCTCGCTTTGCTTTCCCAACCCATTTTTTATTTAATTGCATGGCTATGCAGATGCTTGGTACATACTAAATTAGACTATATAAGGCTATGCGATGCTCTACCCTTTCCGCTCCTCTTTCCCTTCCTTTTCACCTCACAATCATTCCTCCTCACCTTCACTTCCCTTCTCCATCACCTTGCTATACAATGCATGGCTATGCTATGCTAGGAACTGCTTGGCACGTACGCGCTTTCTGCTTCGAATACCCTTAGGTCATGTTTGCATGCCACAATCGAATTATCCCCAGATTAAACAGCTCTGCTGTTAGAAGTAATAAAGTTACCGTATTTCGATTACTGCCAGGTAGGGGTCAAGCTATGGGATGTGACTATATTAACGCGATAGCGTTAAAGAGCTCGTTTCGCTGAAATCCCGGTCTCGGCATCGGCTTCGGTGTCGTTGGCTGTGAGCGAAAAACCACCATCTTGGCCGTGACCGAAAAATCGAGAAAGGTGCAACTAAAACAAATAATGAACGAGTTCGGTTCGAGTCGGATATAATAATAATATCTGGGGTTTTACGTCCCAAAACCACGCTATGATTATTAGAGACGCCGTAGTGGAGGGCTCCGGAAATTTTGACCATCTGGTGTTCTTTAACGTGCACTGACATCGCACAGTACACGGGCCTCTACCATTTCGCCTCCATCGAAATGCGACCGCCACGGCCGGGATCGAACCCGCGACCTCCGGGTCAGCAGCCGAGCACCGTAGCCACTGTTCCACCGAGGCGGACGGTTCGAGTCGGAATCGAAGCCAGGTCAACTGCGTGGCAAGCACGTGTTCTACCACAAAGCCACACTATTTCTTGGAACTGCTTTGGAAACAAAACCCTATATGAATGTCATCTAGTGGAAGGAGTCTCGTTAACGCATGTAATATTGCGCGGCAGAAGCGTAGAATCACGCCCGGCGTCAATAAATGTAAATTGCGCCATGAGTCGGTGTCTTAAAGGCCCACCTGTTACAAAGCGCTCAAACATAGTTAATCATGGTCAGCTCCAAAAGCATCAACAAAATGAGAAGCTGTGCTGCGTATGTGCGCGTGTAGTGGGCCGATCGCTGACTTCCTCTGCTTGGAAATGCAAAGATGCAAATAAAATAAAGAATAAAAATTTCCGGGTCCGAGTGAGGATAGAACCCAGGCCGTGTGCGTGGTAAGCAGGTGTTCTACTACACAGCCACGCTTCTACTTGGGATTACATAAAATAACTTCCTCTGCTTGGAACTGCAGTGAAAATAGCTTTCATGCTTTACAAACAAACGCGTCCTGTATACACGCGTCACAATACAACATGTAATATCGCAGTAATATTGCGTGGTACAAGCGTACATTGCCATCGGGCGTCAGAATATGTGACTATCACAACGACATCATGGTTTAAAGCCAGCCACCCATTACAAAAGGCACACACCTTACTGCGCGTATTCCCTTAAGACCTAGTGGGCACATAGCAAGCTCGAAAACATTTCACGCGCATAAATGCTCGTGGTTTAAAGCATGCTGCCCATTACATAGTATGCACTAAGTGATTGAAGTACGCACTAGGGACAGGATATCGCTATCGCGTTCAAATCTTAAAGGCGAAGCTTAAGGGTCCCCCAATTTTTTTGACGCCAAATGTGATTCTACGATTCTGCCACGCAATAATACATGTGTTGAGGAGATCACACCCTATACATTACATTCTTGTAGCGTCTTTTTTTTTTTACGAAGCAGCTTTCAAGAACTCGAGTGGCTCCGTGGTAGAACACCTGCTGCCACGCGGAAGGCCCGAGTTCGATTCTCACCCGTACAAAACCTTTTTATTATGTATTAATTTGCATATTTCTCGAATTTTTGCGCATGAACAACGCCATTTTTTCCGCTTACAACCAACGACGCCAACATTCACGTCTACACCGGAATTTTCGCGAAACGAGCTCTTTAACGCTGTGGCGTTAAAAATGACAGGACGTCGAATTTCGGAGTTGACAACTCTTTAGTATGAACTACAAATCACAGATAGTAGAGATAATAATAGGTTAATAAAGGGCTTGGTTAATCTAGCCGTCCTCCCGATTCAAAGGTAAGCTACCATCCTTCAAATCATCCATCGGCCTCGTGTCATGAGTCTCTAGTGTTGAAGATAAAAATATTCACTTGGAGTGCCCCGAACTCCACGATATTAGCCTCATCTTCGGTGCCACCCATAACTCTAATTCAACCGGGTATGTGCCCAGCGCATATTAATCTTCAAGAAATGTTTGTTTTGCTTGCTAGTTGCTTGCTATTCACGTCGAGTGCCCAGAACTCCGCAAGGTGAAGGGGTTAAAATAAGTAGCAGTCAGGCGTTACGAAAACGAATTCGGCTGCTGCACGCCAAGAAAAGTGTATGTTTACACACCATGATCCGCAATCTTGTTTACACACCACGATCCGAACTTTGACCCGCCAATCACGTTCGCTTTTAACGCGACAGCACCGAACGCTTGCGGTTCTCTTGCAAATCCGCTGGTTCGGTGAGGCTCTGCGTGTGTTTATACAGCCGACCTCTTGCCGGTCCGTGGTTTCTGGAAGACCGCGTAAAGCTCATTAGAACGCATCTCATTATCTCAGGCTTGCATAAAAGATGGTTTTGAAAAAAAGAACACTTAAGAAGCAGAACGAGAAGAGCTAGAGAAGCGTCGCGGAAATCTGAGATGCCAACAAGAAAACAGCCTGAAAACTTTGGACCATCGTCGGCACCACCACTATACAGTGAGCCGTTGGTAAAGTCCGCTACATAATATAATGTCGTTGTTTCTTTTACGCCAGACACCCCCCAGCGATAGGACGTGTTCAAAGAGTTATTGAAGCAGTAATTTTTATACTGGAATACCGTAGAACCGTCCTACCCAAAAATGCGGTGGATAATATATGCATATGCTAAGTGCCTCATGGGTAATAGAGCAACCAGAAATGTTTTAATAATTTCGATTTTGCATGTATTGCGCAAGTGCGCTGCTTCACGCAAGAAGAAAGTATCAAAACGAGGCAACCACCTATTTCTTCTAGGCGATCAACTCGTACAGTTTTTCGCATTGCTAAAAAGGAAAATTGATATTCAAAGGCTTAACATCCAAAATCCACACACGACACACCATCAATGGCTTCAGTGGAAGAAACTGTAAAACAGCGGTATGTGAAACCTGAACCTTAAGTATTAAAATTCTGCTATTATTTCATGGCCATCTCAGCTAACATTATATAATTCTCAAATATAAATATATAATCAATAGCCTATATGCACCTAGCACCAGCCAGATGGAGCTACGTAACTCTAGTTATAACCCATGTTTCGCTGATTTGGCCCCTAGGGGTGCGTAAGAAAAGCGACCGAATTAAAAAAATTACACCATCTCCCGCTAAAGGGAACCATGTGTAGATGTGAAGCAGCGGGCGCTAACGCTTACATTGGCGGTGGCGTTGACGCTGGCCCTATCGCAGCGTTGCGCAGGAGAGAAAACTGGGGAGGCGCAAAGCACGCATTGATGGAGCGGTGTTTCCTACTGGAACATGCCAATCGCTGCTAATGGGCAATGAGAGACAGAAGACTCCGACTGGACACAGAGACCCGCACGCCGCTTTTAGTTAACGCGCACGCTGCGAATTTTTATTGTTCAACAACGCACAGGAGAAATCTTCCACCGGCACCACCTTGGAGGTCAAGATCCATTGCCATATATACGGGATGGCCAGTGAACGGTTGTGCAGCGCGAGCAGTCGGTTTTTTCAACCAAGAAACTCGCTAGCAGACGCTGCCTGCGTCGGCGTCGCGAGACGAGAGAGGGGGAAGCGGAGGAGAGGAGAGAGAGGGGGGACGCGCATGCGCAGGGGGAGTTAGACGCCGCGGGCAGGGATGGAGAGAGGGGGGGGAGTGTAAGAGGGGAGAGAGGAAGGGAGGCGCATGCGCAGTGAGGGTGTGGTTGCCGTGGGGGGGGGATGCCTAGAGGAGAGAAAGGGGGAGAGGATGTTTCTTATTTTTATTTTTTCTTTAACTGTTTGCGCATGCGCAGTAAGGGTGGGCACGCGGCACACCACCACCACCACCACCACCACCACCACCACCACCACCGGATTAAGCTTCGCCATAAGATGCTTCACATCTAAAAAAACTGAGGAGCGCTTCCTATATAGGGATGATGGGGACAAGCCAAGCGCGGAGTGGACGTACCTGACTACTGTTTCTCCTTCTTTCTTCCTTAATTTTTATTGCGATAGCAATTATATGGACAGTCTCGACGGGTTTTTGCCGTCGCCGTTGCCGTCACCGTCGCCGTCATGTCGCGTATGAAGTCCAAATTGATAAGAACCCCCTGCGCATCGCACGTTCTACCAGCGGGTAATAGCGGGCGAGCGTGAGCGGTGAACGCGGCTGAAGCGGCGATCAAACGAGCCGGCATCTCCGTCACTCCGAGGCGCATGCGATAAGATCCCCCCCAACTGTCCAACCGGCCCCGCCCGTCGTTCGCGAGCGTGAAAAGACGTGAGGGGGGGGGTGGGGGTCCCTCGAGCGACCTTCGATTTTACGACTGCGGTCGTCGCGGGCGCGCGCGTTATCTCCCCATCTCGGCAGCCGGACAGCGGGCGGCCGGTGTACCCTTCTACGTGCTGCGCTCTCAACGCGAAGAGAATTCTCTTAAACAAGCATTTTCTAGAGTTGCGTGAGATCGGATCCAAAAGACTTAGCTGCCAGCCTCACTTCGTATAACATCACAATTTGTTGCTATCGCATTCATTGCTTCACCCTTGCGGTGAAACTGTGACTTTTTTTATCACATTGCATAGTGCTCCCTCCTGACTTGAGCGTTCAGTTATAGCCGAGGTAATTTTTTTTTCATTTTTAATATTTGGGGTTTTACGTTCCAAAACCACGATATGATTATGAGGGACGCCGTAGTGGAGGGCTCCAGAAATTTCGACCATCTGGTGTTCTTTAACGTGCACTGACATCGCACAGTACACGGGCCTCTACCATTTCGCCTCCATCGATATGCGACCGCCGCGGCCGGGATCGAACCCGCGACCTTCGGGTCAGCAGTCGAGCACCCTAGCCAGTGATCCACCGAGGCGGACCATAACCGAGGTGCATGCTTGCGTATGTTTATTACACACTCTTACCTCGTGCTGAATTCACGATATCATGTCGAGTAAATTATACAGCGCAGACATCCCTACCACCGCTAGCCGTCGGGAGCCGTGACATGCTTACAAATGCAGTAATACTAAATGTACGCCGTCTTGGGGTGAGCCTGCTTGAAAAGTCCTGCGGGCCCTTATGCATACGCCTTAGACGACTCGAAGGCGAAAGGCACGTTCTTCGTCTTCTTTTGTTTCCCGGTCGATTGTGGCGATTCCCCGCACTCCGATATATTTCTCTACCTAACGTGGCTTCGCAGTACCTGGGGCTGCAGTGATCCGCTTTTGGACCAAGGGACGATGTCATGTGATTACGTCACAATATGAGGTTACAGTGATATTATGGCGTCACAAAGTTTTCGCGATATCTGACGTCACGGTGGCGTTCTAAGGCGACGTCACCAAGTGATGATGATCTTGTGCATGTATCGTGTCAACGCCGCTAAGGCCGACGGTACATTTTCACGTTTGACAAAGTATGTGAGGCTCTAAAAGCTGGCGCACGTGCCATCAAGTGTACTGAGACATAGTCATTGCTAGTGTTCCGACGAGTTGGTATTCTGAAATATTAGTTTTCCTTTTTCTTTCAATGCGGGTTCCATAAGCCACGTGCACCCATTTTTCCCCTCTCATTTTCACCCCCTGCAGGATTTAGTTGTCCCAAGAGTGTTTAAAAAAGGCTAAAGGCCGCTCTCCCAGCTTTCGCTGTGGCTGTGCTGCGCGTTTTGCGCAGGCCTGGTGGTTTTAAAGACGATAGTCTTTCTTGGGATACCTAAACGGAAAAAATTTTGGTCTGTCTGTCTGTCTGTCCATCTGTCTGTCTGTCTGTCTGTCTGTTTGTCTGTTTGTCGGCACGTCACACGATTCAGCTAGCTGGCCAAACTTTAACCACCTGCCTTACGACCTCCAATCTTGACCAAGAAGCAAGTGTTCATACGGGTGAGCGTGGGCAATTAAAAATCAAATATTACGCATACCTGAGGCACAACATCAATACCTTAGTACTATTCACAGTGTTCCTTTAAAACAAAATCTATAGATACGTAATTATAAAGATCCTAGTGTTTATTACGCGGCGCTGCTGTGTACAAAACAAGTCTCCGCCCAGTGATTTAACTTCGACGCTGTGGCTGGCTGTGGTCTACACGGTAGCGCCATCTACAGCGCTACCGGGGAACATCAACACAAGCCGATGTTCCCCGGTAGCGCTGTAGATGGCGTCCTCTTCTGTTTTATCAATGCCAGCCAGATGCGGCTGATTCATCGTAGAAGAGCGCTGTCTCAGGCAAGGCAAAACATATATGGCCGCTTGATGAAATACGACCCACTCTACAAGACATGATCAGAGAACGCAGAGAAGAGACCGACGACCAAATTTCAGCGGAGAAACGCCGGCGTCCGTCTAAGCGCGCCCGGAAAACGTCCGAAAAACGAGCCCAGCGGCTAGCCCAGCTATTAAATTGTGGTACTCATGCCGCTCATGCAGTGCAGTCGGCACAAGACTATCGTCTTTCGACGACATTTGCAGCGAAGCACGCAGATACGCGGCCAATTTTTTTCTTTGATTTTTGCGCCGCAGGGTTGGTCGCAAGCTCAGTACTGAAAAAAAAATAATAAGGCAGCTTCTTACTAGGGGTGTCCAAGGCTGAAATAAGTGCGGAACCTGGGCAGCCTTTTTTTGTTTCTTGTCGGTTTTCTTTTTCTTTCCTCCTCTCTTTTTTCTTTTTCCTTTTTTTCCCATTTCTTGCTGCCTTTTTTTCTATCTTTATGCCTATTCATTTCTTCCTCTCTCTGTATCTATTTCTTTCTATTGCTTGCTCTTTCTATTTTTCTACCAATTTTCCCCCCTTTCTCTTTCTTTCTATTTCGCGTTCGCTTCCACTTTTTTCTACTTTTTATACGTGGTTTTGCCTGCGTTACAACAAGCGACGGCAGCATACCACAGCCGGGCCCTAAAGTGCTCCCCACTTATGATAATCAAGGCGCTCGAAGAACAAGATGGACGAAGACTACTTCTTGACGCGAGCACGTGCTCAATATGCATGCTATTCGTGGGCTTTGCCTGCTTTACGTCAAGCGACGACGACATCGCACCACCAGAGCATACAACAGCATACGACAGCTCGGACCCCTAAAGTGCTCCGCACTTGAAAGAGACTGCCTAGGCAAATTACTGTGAGCGCGCCTCTTTGTTCTGGATATTGTGTTGCTTAACGAATTTTTCGAACGGCAATTCTATTTCAGCGAGGGCTCTACTTTCAGGTACAGGTACACACAGCGCCCATGTGTCTAGTGTCTCTTCCAATTTGTCCTTGTCCACACCAGCGTTAAGTCACTGCCTTTCCTCTACACACTAGGGCCTAACACGGGCCGGGCCTACTAGCAAAGAATGAAAGCCCCGTTCTGCGCAAGACATAGACGAAAGCCAGTTGTTAAACTCGTTGCCCCTGAAACGCTCTCAACGCAATGTTGGCTGTGCCACTGCGAATGTTTTTGTGCTTGTTTGCATTACATCAGGTAATGTGCTTGTTGGGCACGTGTGTGCGTGACATTACCAAGGTAAACAACACGAAATACTTGGGTAATCGTTGCCACAAATACAGTTCACATTTCAACGAGGAGCCGCGGCGAGACCAACAGCCTGCCTTGTGCCTGCTCGCTGATACAGGTCAATTAGTGGCCTTTCGAGAGCATTACTTCAGGCTAATTTGGTCGATACTTTAGTGGTTGCTGGAGATTGTGCCACGCCCTATTTTTGTACTTTCTGGCATGCATATGTTCGCTCGTGCGTGTCGCGCTTGCTCCTTCGCGCTCTGAATGGCTTGATCTTCCCCACTTTTGGAGCATCTACGTGTAGCCACCAGCTGCCATTGTATCTAAAGAAGCAGCCATGCGTGCAAACTACGGAGAAGCGAACACGAGGGAAGTTTTCAACCATCTCGCACATAGAACCAGGCGTTGTTTCTTGCGCCACATAAAGGGCACTGTAGGTATGAATAGTATCTGAAATTGTACGTGCCAAAACCACAATATGATTACGAGGCACGCCGTAGTGGGTGGTTCCTCAAGTTTAGACCATCTGGCGTTCTTTAACGTGCACTGACACCTCGGTGGACCACCTCAGTGGACCAAGTACACTGTAGATGCCTTACACGTGTTGCATGAATAAACAATCGACACTGCAGATAAGAAGAAAATGGCTTTCACCTTCGAGTTGTCGTAGGCAGATGCATTGATTTATTTTACAATTGCATCACGGGTTTCCACTTGAGAACATTGAGTGAGGAGGGAATATTTTGTTTTGTTTTATAGAGTGATCAAACGAAAAGAAAAGTGAAAATATAAATATCATGTTTGTATATACGCAATGTCCTGGTTCCACAAATTGATACGGCAAACAAGAACATTACGCTAATCAAGCGGTAATATTTTTAAGCATAAACTACAAAGGAGGAACTTTTAATTGAATAAATGCTTGAAAGTAAATGGGGATTAAGCATTACACAATAATTAGGACGACGTGTGCGGATTGAGAATCAGAACGATCGAGTCGCAGTATATAAATAAGATACACAATTCTAGGAGTCAAAAGGCAGCGTTTCAAGCGGCCTCCTTGAAGATCTCGGTACCTTGGACTATTAGCAATGTTCACTGAAAGATTGTTGCACCTATACAATGGCACCTGGTAACGCATATCACTTGAAGACGTTAATGTGACCGTAGAGATAGATGCTCAAAACAGGTTATGCTGCAAACGACGGAAACGGGTAATTTCTGAGAAGTTGGCAAAGAAGCAGGTTGTTTTCTATTGATGATTGTCTGCAACAAATAGAGAAGTGAAATGTTTTTGCGTGATGCTAGGAAAGAAAGAGAACGATTGCTTGATTCTCGTAGCTCTTGGAACGCCTGCTGTACTCACTGACGATGATTGCACAAGGGACCTTGTGAAAATTTTGCCAGTTTTTTCTGTGGCTGAGAACTTTTAATACACGCATCGCATTCGGTTCGAAGGACCTAGACCTTTCAACAGCCGTCATGGGCGCTGGCTGATGCTGCCTTAGCGACATCTACATATTGCAGATGCGCAAACACCTAACAACCCAGAAAAAGTCACAGCCTCTGTTGGTAGTATACAACCATAGATGGAAGCATCGTATGCGTCATGCTTAGGGTGTTTATTGGACAGCTTTCACGAGCTGTCCAATAAACCAGTAGTGTTTTAATCGGGTTTCATTTTTCCCTTTTGCTTTCGAATTGTGCGCATCAAGCAATAAGAATAGAAGCAGAAACGCATGCTTAGCATTTATATGGAATATCCATCGGTACGATGGCGTACAATACAAGGCAATATGGCGTTGGAAAATGTTCTGTCCTTGAGCTCCGATTCCAACATGGAAGAATATTATGTTGAACAATCATAAGTGTGCCGCTATAGATATCTTGCTTTAAATGTGGTAAAAAATAAAAAAGGAAAACACACATAGTAGGGCAGTAAAATCTTTCTGCATTTCTTTTGTGAAATGAACCTCTGACAGTACGCTTAACATGATTCGACTCTTGTAATTTCAATGAGCTTTCCCGCATTGATGAGGTCGGAAAGCACTAACGTTCATCACTACTATATGTCATGCTTTAACGCATTTCAGAATAATAAATAAAGAGGCGGACATCACAAGGAAGGAGCATTTCGAATAGCTCCATGTATGCGCATGTACATCGTACGTGAGCGATAAACCGGTGTGATAAAGGTAGTATTGTTATCGCATTTCGGCACAACTGTAATCATTCACTTTTCGTTTTCTAGAATAAATGCGTGTGCCAAGACAAACTTGCCAAAAGCAGCTTACTTTCTATGTTTTCCTTCTAAGAACATGGGGCTCTGGTTGCTGAGGCATGTAGCTGGAGTGCTGAGCATCACGAAAATATAGTCCACGGCGGCGACATAGCGAGCAACATGTCCCGGGATAACGCAGGCGTACCAGACTGGCCGGTTATCTTGAGTACACCAAGGGTTCACAGGTGCTCGAGGAGACGAGAAGGGTACATTTAGGGGGTGTACCGGTAGTGGCGACCTGTAGTAGTTGGTAGTTGTGCTGAATGAAAGGGGCGCCAGTTGGGCACGAGGTCGGGTGACGGCTTCTGCATAGATAAACGGTGGAGCAACTTGTACTGCCGAAACCCCTGAAGGAAGAGCCTCGGCAACTTGTGTCTGGATAGCGCGATGAAGGGAGTGGTCCAGAGCAGTGGAGCTCTCGTTGATGGTTGCCTCTCGAGCAACTTCCTCACGGATGTATTGCTGAATTTGAGGCGTCACTGCGGTATAGTCAGCACCAGTACTACTGGACCCCAGAGCCGAAAGGTCCGCTGTTTGCGTACTAGTGCGACTTGTACCAGTGCGACTTGCACAAATTCGCTGCTTGCGCAGCTCGTCAAAACTATGGCACGGCTGAATCTCTTCAGTTATGGTCTGTGGGTTTTTAGCCACAAGCATATGAGAAGCGTCGTTGTCAGTGCCTTTCATAATATGCTTTATTATGTCATCCTCCGTCATATTCGCATCCAATCACCTACTGAGGCCGATCACGTCTTCAATGTAGCTCGTGAAGCTCTCACCACTTTGTTGACATCGTCCACGGAGGCCGTGTTCAGCGTGAAGTTTGCGCATAGCTGGGCGACGGAAAAACGAAGTCACGGTCCTTTTAACACCGAGCAGGTGGGGATATCGGCTGGGTGTTTGATGAACCATAGGTTGGCCAAATCAGTGATGTAGAAGATGACGTGAGTCAGCTTCGCAGGGTCATCCCACTTGTTAATCGTGCTGACACGTTCGTAGTCTGCCAGCCAGTAACCGACATCACGATCTTCAATGCCGGTGTAGAGCGGAGGGTCGCGCATAGGAAGTACACCAGAGCACATGGCAGGCGGAGGCTTGGAAGAGGCTTGCGAGGGATCGACGCGCTCGGTCATGATGGAATCAGATGGTAGCTTACGGCTGCGGAGCTCCAGGATGCGAAAGGGGATTACCCAGCAACTTCACCAAATGCAACAAGGGCGTTCTCTTACGAACACTTGTTGTTATTCTTAACTAAGCGTAAGTCAAAGATGCTGGTTCAGGCAGAAACCCAGCAAGCACGAACCACACGAACGTCAACGTCTTCTTTCACGCTGGCACAGATCTGGCACCGATGTGCTCCGGTACAATATATATAATACAGTAGGCAGGACATCGGGACAGCACTTCGGTTTCAGAGCGTTTCCTTGAATCGACAGTTCCATGCGGTATTGATTTCGTGGTCTGTCGTGGTCACAGCTATATGCGGAGACATGATGCAGGTATTTCTCGCAACCCTCTTTGATACGCCTCGTAACTACGTATATAAGAAGCAGGCTGCTACTTCCGGCTCGGTAATGGCTCATGTCCGGAAGCTTGGCATGCACTTCCAAGCTTGGTCGGCACAGAACTTTGTAAGTTGAGCGTGATCCTTCAATCTCCTCAATATACACTCTAAGAACTAAGAGAGTGCGAGGCACTCTCTTTGGGAGAGTATTTTATTGTCCCATGTTTAACTCTCTTTTTCAGAGTAAATCACCTCATTCTGAGGCAGAGTATAGTAATGCCGCCATAGAGGGTCAAAGTACACCACCCCGACGGAGTAACATAACTCTGGCCGAAGCAGAGTAGCACGACCCCACCTAAGGGAGTAGTAGTACACTGCACGAAAAAAAAAAGAAAAAAAGAGAGCATAACTCGGGCCAAAATTGGGATTTAGAATTGGTTTAACAATTTTCATCAGGGGCAGACGGTAATGATGGCTAATAACGAGCACTATGAAAAAAAAAGTTAGAAAAAGATGCATGACCGAGTGAGACTTGAACCCACGACCGTTAGACGTACATCTGATTGCGAAGCGGACACGCTACCGACTACACCGCGCTGGAAGATGGCGTATGAGCGTTTATTTCTTCATGTTATAAGTAATGTCCGTGATCTCTCTTTTTATTTTATATTTAATCCCAAGCAGAAGCGTGGCTGTGTGGTAGAACACCTGCTTGCCACGCAGACGACCTCGGTTCGATCCTCATTCGGACCCGGAAATTTTCATTATTTATTTTAACGCGATAGCGTTAAAGAGCTCGTTTCGCAAAAATTCTGGCGTCGGCGTTGGCGTCGTTGGTTGTGTGCAAAAAATCATCATCTTGTCCGTGACCGAAAAATCGAGAAAGATGCAAATAAAATAAATAATTTCAGGTCCGAGTGAGAATCGAACCCGGGCCGTCTGCGTGGAAAGCAGGTGTTCCACTACACAGCCACGCCTCCGCTTGAAAATACAGTGAAAATAACTTCCTCTGCTTGGAAATGCAGTGAAAATAACTTTCGTGCTTCGCAAACGCAAGCGCCCTTTATATAGGTGTCGCAATATAGCATGTAATATCCCATGAATATTGCTTGGAACAAGCGTACATTGCCATCGGGCGTCAGAATAAGTGACTATGATAACGATTTCGTAGTTTAAAGCCGGCCACCCATTACAAACGGCACAGACCTTACTGCGCGTATTCCCTTAACACCACGTAGTGGGTGCATAGCAAGTATGCACTAAGTGGTTGAAGTAGGCACTCGGGACAGGATATCGCTATCGCGTTCAACTCTTAAAGGCGAAGATTAAGGGTCCCAAATTTTTGATTTGCATCTTTCTCGATTTTTTCGGTCACGGACAAGATGATGATTTTTCGCTCACAACCAACGACGCCGCCGCCGACGCCGGAATTTCTGCGAAACGAGCTCTTAAACGCTATCGCGTTAAAATTGCAGTTCAGGTATCATGCGTCTATTTTATTTTGATTCTGGAAAGCTTTTCGCCAAATTCTGACGTTGCACGAGGACGGCGTTGCAGGCAGTCAACCTGTGCTTTCACTACACCTCAGGTTCACGTTTTGCTGTTTGCACACCCCCTCCTCTTTGCCAACACTACGTCATCTTAAAGCCTTATCTTCGAGAACTAAGTTCTTTTCAAGTACGGGCTGCCTGTTGTCACAAAAGTGCCTCGTCTGTCTCCTCAAGAAAGGCCATGTTTCTAAATTCAACACAATCCTTTGCTAGTTCAACTCTTCTGTAAAGCCCAAAAATGCGCGCCGGCTCAAGAACTTTTATAAAGTGAGTGCCGTTGACGCAAGAGAGTCCCTGTTGTAACCATAGTACGGTCCTCAAAATGGGAATTTTCATAGAGGCCGGAGCCTCGCATTTGCAGTCGTTTTACTGACTCTTGGGATCAAAGAAAGGTGTTTTTTTTTTTTGTCGAACGTCATTCTTGAGTAACGCAACTAAGCCGTCGCTGCCGCACGACTGGTATGCTGCTGACTTCAGGCTACGGGCGAATAATGCACTTTTTTGCACGACCCATGGAGTTACGAGGGTCTTTGGCAGTTCACTGTTGCGAAAAAACTTGGACAATGTTACGATGCGCTGTGAAGTGCATAGAGGCCGTGAGCGGTATGATAGTCAGTACGGGAGAAGCTGCCATAGATGTATATTTTTTTCTGGCTATTGGCGATGGTTTTCTTTTCATGCAGTAGAGATACGAGCTTGATTTTCGTCAAGGTGCAATAAAAAAATTCGGCAGATCCCAGTCCTTCGAGTGTCGACGTCATGCGAAGCAGTAGGCGAGTATTGGCCTCTACCGTATTTCTTCTTTATTGATTTGAGCCAAGCGTTTTGAATTCTACCGACTTCTTTGTGCATTTTGAGATATGGGTGTATCGCGGGCAGGTCTGTAGCGAGGAATTTGTTACAAAAGGCGATAATGAACGCGGCATCTACTGTTGACGTTGGCGCGATATGAGGTCATTAGCCTAAAGGGTTTTTCTCGTACGCTGTTTCAAGCACTGGCGTAGCTCTGGGGTAGAATACTTGACTGTAACGTAGAATGCGAGGGTTCGATTCCAACTCTCAGTGAGATTTTAAATCTTTCCGTTCCTCTGATTTTTCCCTCACCTGCAACACTGTCGACGCTTGCACCGCATTTTCTGTCGCAGAAGCTCCATAACGCGATCGCGTACGGATTTTTGAAGTTTTGTCATCGCCGTTTCTGGTTTGATACAATCTGCCTATCACGAGTGCCTCATATCCGGTCGCAATGCATGGGCCGTGGTGTGCAGGTATTTGCCACCCATCACTGAAGGAAAGGGTTTCATAAAGTACGTGTTATGTATCTCAGGCAATCGATATAGTGACACGTTCATCGTATTTACCTTACAATAATGCGCTTTCATGCAAACCTTGGTGTATGTCAAGGTAAGGAGACGAGCAGAAGAGCACCCGTACGTGGACGGCTAGATAGATAGATAGATAGATAGATAGATAGATAGATAGATAGATAGATAGATAGATAGAAACGCTCAGTGTCTTAGGTTCGCAAAAAGATTCTTCGCATTTATAACATTTGTAACATATCCATCCGTGATAGGAATCAGTATAACATGAAAGTAAAACGATGGTTTACATATGTAGTTGAACGTTTACTGTATATTGATATAAGACAGCTTGAACGATGTCTGTTGGTGTTCACAGCTATAGCACCGTTTAACGCGGATACACCCACGTTGACGCTTGGTGGTACATCTTCATCCCGTCGACTAACGTCCGTGATCAATGATTAAGGAAACCGTTGTGGTAGCTGCAGCAGTTAACAGTGAAAGCGTAATCAGAGAAAGCGGTGTGGCACCCATAAGAGCGCCGTTGATTCAACGTAGAACGTAGAACTTGATTTTAGGCCGTACGAAAAGAAGACGCAACAAGCGTCGTGTCTCACCGTGATTTTTCTTGAGGCGAGCGTAAGCGAGGACCATGGTGTTACTACAAGGCGAGGCAGGCACGCGTCGCGGAGATATTTTTGGTATGTACGGATGCGATGACAGAGACCAAAGCTCGGGCTGAGGTCGACACTTCGAGGTCGGCTAAGGCGTTGACGAATGTGCACTTCTTTTATGGAAAACACGCCGAACGAGACGGACGCGTAACAACGACTTATGCGGAGTGCTTCAGCAAGACGTACAACGAGAGAGTAATAGCGAACGGGAAAGGCAACGCTAGCTGCGAGAAGAATGCGAAGCGATAGAAGCCCTACGCGAACGATGGCATGCACGTAGCTCTATGGTAGGTAGGAAGGCTCGCTTTCAGCGCGATTTCTGTCTCTAGAGTTGGGACATCCGTGAGGTGTCTGTGATTGCCATTGCTTAAACTTGAACCTCTCGGTGCTGAGAAGCAACCTATCACCACCTAGCTAAAGCCTATCAACAACCTAGAAGCACCCTAGAAAAAAAGAAAACCTAGAAACAACCTAGCATTTCCTAGCTAAAGCCTCGCAACAACTTAGAAGCAACCAGATTAAACTTCAGAATCCTCCATTTCCACTGCTTCAAGCATTACGCGACATGGTGCAAGCTTCACCATTTTTTGTTTCTTCAACCGGAAGGAGTGTAATAAGCAGAAAACTACCCAATCCATGAATCCTCGTAAGCTGCTCGTTCACGCACAACAATCAAGGTCACAAGAGTCAAGACCTTCGATTTAGCCTTGCGCTTAGCACCTACAAGTGTTAAGGGATGGCAGAAGGTTATGAGGGTTTTGTTTGATTTATGTTTCATTTTGATTTCCCGCTCTTTATCACGTACGCATTTTACATAACAGAAGCCAAAGATGTGCTACAATTACTTGTCGTCATTATTTCAGCAAAGTGTTTCTTATCTCTGCTCTTGAAGCTTCTATCACATAAAACGGGCAGCTTGCTGTTTATTGACTAGGTATTTAACGGCTCAATTACCATCGAGCTGGAAATTACAGGAGAGAAATGATGTGACTGGTAGAGTGAAATTCGGAAAGAAAGATTTTTCTTGTCGTTGCCCTTTGGTTTTATCACCAGAATAATAGTAACCGGGGTTTTACGTCCCACAACCACCATATGATCACGAGGGACACCGTAGCGGAGGACTCCGGAAAAATTTGGACCATCTGGTCTTCTTTAACCTGCCCTGACATCGCACAGAACGGACCCGGGAAAGCCAAATGGCGACCATAAGTCAGGCCCGCCGAGCCACTATAGACAGAGGAGCCTTGGAACAAGGGCCCCACCCTCCATGGACCATTTCTGAAAAATAAATGTTGTGTTTGTCTCTCAGTTCACGGGCATCTAGCATTTCGCCTCCATCGAAATGCAACCGCCGCGGTCGGTGTTGAACCCTCGACATTCGGGTCAGTAGCCGAGCGCCGAAACCACTGTACCACCAAGGCGAACGAGTTTTAGCACGGAAGACCAATGACTTCAATTCAGGTGCAGTCATTGGGATTATTCTCTTCTGCAATCGCGTCACTGTTATATAATACCTATAATGCTACACAAGGCGGATCTGAAAACGTTGGTTCTTCTACTGGAAAGCTCGCAAAGAGGAATACTGAGAATAATTAGAGTACCAAAAAGAATTTCATGTAATATTTTCCTGGGAAGCAGTGTTTAGATAGACTTTCCCAGATGGGGTAACTGTCGAGGCGTAATTGCAAAAAACAGGGGTCACCTTGTGGGAAAATGACATCGCAAACCTTTGGCACTCCTTCCACCTCTGCCCTCGTGTATTAAGCTGTTCCTGATTTTGTGTCACCCTGAATCAGCGTAACAGACATGCAAGCTAGCCGTAGCGAGCGTGGTATAACGTAGCGATGCCCTATACTTCCCACGCAAAAGCCGCCTATGCAGCGGCGTCACGACAAATACGAAAGCAATACCGACACCTCTTCGTGGAAATCATGAATAATTTGTGGTGTTCTACATGCCGAAACCACGATATGATAATGAGGAGAGCCATTGTGCTGGGCTACACAAATTTAAATCTTTGCGTGTTCTTTAACGTGCACTGACATTGTACAGTGCATGGGCTTCTAGAATTTCACTTCCGTCGAAAAAAAGCCATTATGGTAATCATATGAGATGTTCAAACCTCCATGAATTTTTCTTCTACGCTTTCACAGACCAGACCTTCCATTTGACAAACAAGTAACGTTACGTCGGTATTCCTGTAAGCGAAACAACACAAATAAAATGCTGCACCTAGACTCATCACGTATCCTGACACTGAAGAAATATAAGAAAATAAACTGCTCTTTAAACAGTCTACAATCATCGCAATAACCTTCGTCGATGTACCTCGCATAGTTTTATTGCTACACGGCCTCACATAACCAGTTTAACGCTGACAACTTTCCATCGCCTACCAACCTTGTGTTTTGCTCCTTCTCCTTGTTTAATCTGAATGAGCTAAGGTCTACAGTGTTCCCACTTTTTTCGCTGTCGCGTCAAGTTTACTTCACGGAAATTCCCATAGGAACGCGACAAGCAACACGATGCTGCTTCCATAGGCTAGCGTTAGGGTCGCACTTAGGTTGGGCATCGCAGCGACTGCGTGGCCCCAAAGTGCAGTCCCCGAAAGGCCTGAGTCGAACGTCCGTTGGGACGCTCCTGTCACCCGCTCACGTTTCAAAATATAGTACATAATTTGCGTCTGCAAGCAACATCAGAGGCAAGAACTGCTCGCCTATCTGAAGATAGGTAGAACGCAAAGAGCGACATTTGTCTATATTATCCCAAGGCAGCTACTTCGTTCTGGAACTGTTTGCTCGGGTAAGAGTAATGGCCAACTTCAGGCACGCTGACATGAATGTACACAGAGCTCGTCTTTGAGTGTAAGATCAAAGGCCGGGGAATCTCCCATGAGGAAAGTACAATCCTAAAGAAGCTCTACCCGGTAATCTAGTTTCTAGGTGATTTCATGAAAGCCTCGCAGGAACTTCGAGTAACCTCCTTGGTTAC
>JALIZH010013116.1:0-16901 GCA_030522465.1 Rhipicephalus appendiculatus
GAAGTGTAAATAGAATGACGGCCGCTTCTTATGAACGTGTGTGTGCGTATGTATGTATGTGTGTGTGTGTGCGTGCGTGCCTGTGTGTGTGTGTGGGGGGGGGGGGGGGGGGTGGGGGGTCTCAATTAAGTAGCCTACATTATCCACTGTTTAGGGAACACTAGCCAACTTAAGACGGCGACAACCTGTGGCGCTACTGTATAAGACTAGGGCAGGGTGGGGCAAAATGAGACAAAGTTTGAAAATAGTGAATATTTATTTTTGTTTCACTCTTTACCCTTAAACGTCAATGCAGAAACTTTCCTTTGGGTACAAGGTATGTGCTACATAAATATGACCATGTTGTCACTGTCAAAAAGTTTATTTTAAAAAGAAATAAAAAATGCACCAGATGTCTCATTTTTTCCCCAACCTGCGGGGCAAAACGAGACAGTGTGAAAAAAAATTTAGTCCTTCAGTTTTTGCAGTAGAAGCACTTGAAATTAAACTCCATGGGCCTTCAGGCAGCCTTCATGACCCCAGTCCTTGCACTCCATGCATTGAATCCAGACAGAATCCGGTGCTGTTTTGCTCCAAAACTCCTTGCATAACAAACACCACCAGTCTTTCTTTGTGCTATTGTTGTATTTTGTTGAAAGCTTGCACTTCATTGGATTATTCAACGATTGGACGCTAGATATGTTCTGACGCATATTCTTCGCCTCCTTTTACCGTTTTGGTGCAGTACTGCACTGGCGTTTTGTGGCTTTTATCTTCGTCAGCCGGGCTTCCTGAGACGATGAATTTAAAACTGTGCTAGATTCGAAATTTCTATCGCTTCTTTTTTTTTTAATTTGGTATTGGAGGAAAACTCGATGCCGAGACGTGTTTGTGAACGGCTTGACTTGGAGATTCTTCCAATTTTGCATTCGCCTCTTGAGAGCATCCTTGGGAACGCGGAAAAACCTCGATGCAGCGCGAATGGAGTGAGTGTCCTGAACAGCAATGAGTGCTTTTTCACGTCGTTTTCCTCCCAGGAAGCTCTATATGATATTCTCTTGTGCGTCCGAACCCTCCTAAACAATAAAATATAATATATAATGAGTGTAAGTAAATTGTTCACTTAATAAGACACTCTCTAAAGCAATTCAATGCCTTTTTGTCGCGTTTTGCCCCCCCTCACATGCCCAAATTAAAAAAAATTTCCGCTTTGGCCCCGCACACCATATCAACTAAATTGTGGTGGTATGAAGCTAGTAGTATAAAGTAACAATATAAATACTTACGTTGTTGTACTGATGCCAGAGTAGCTTCATGCATGGATCCGAAAATTTGGCTGAGCAGAATTTCGCCCCTTTTTGACGGGTCACGAACACACTGACACCAGCCGCGTAATTTTTTCCCACGCGAACGCTGTGAGCAATCATCAACTTTTACACATAAAAAGGTGGACAACTACCAGCAGCTCTCGCTGAAATACAGAAACAAAGAAGAGTGCTTTCTGTATTAGCTATAGAGGTCGGCAAAGCCAAAATGTCGCGTTTTGCCCCATGTCTCTTTTTGCCCCGCCTTACCCTAAATAATGAAACTGAATTGTAGTCCCTACACGCCTTCGGGATTTGCCCGTATTTTTCGTCGGCAATCGTACATCACCGCACCACGCTACAGAATGTGCATATAGTAAGATATTGCCTTGAGAATATTAGTCACCACAATCTTAAATACTGCATAGTTCATAGGTATCACAACAGAAACATCAGCACAAAATTCAGCACTCTGTCCATTGTCTTCTTGATTTCTTGTTACGTGTGTGCTGGTATACCTACGAGCTATTCATCACCAACAAAGCTGCGAGCAAATATTACTGAAGTAAAGTTGGACGCTGCATTTATTCGTGAAGGCGAAAACGAAACAGGAAGTCTAAGGTCTTGGGACCAGGCAACGCGAGATTCAGGACGTTATGACGACGCAGAGGGGACGAAAGGCCGCATGGCTGAAGATGACGCTGTAAGTTTTTTATCACTTCTGATGAACAACTAAGAGTGTTTTGCTTCCAAAGCTAAGCCGTGACAAATGGATTCCAACGAGCAGCGCCAAATCAGCCGTCAAAGATATCTTGTGACAATAGAGTTAGTGCTTGTTTTGCGCAAAGTGGACGTATTCTAGGTAAGAAAAGGTCCTAAAGTACAGAAATGAGAAACAGGGATCGAGAGATCGTTCAGAAGCAGCTTAAAAGCTACTGGCACGGGTGTGATGGAAATGCACATGCGCGAGACCTTAGTTGCAGGAATAAGATGACTTGCAACGCTGATCTATGTACGCTGTGATACGAGAGAACCTTATTTCCACTACACAAAAAATGTAATAAAGCAATGTGATTACGGGTGCGTGGTGCAGGCGGCAAAACGAGGTACAAAGAAATAATACGCCGAACAGTACAATGAACTTGGCTGAGATGCCGAGAGAATGACATCATGGAAAGAACATCGTGTCTAGGTTCCTGGAACGGGGATTACAATTACGCGCTTGTAAGAAAGCACAAATGCATCTGGACGGCTCCCAAAGGCGCGAGAAAAAACGAGGCTGGTGCACGGAGAGGAAGAGGGTTTACCTTGAGATCTAAATCATGAAGGCGGCTGAAAAGAACTCGGAAAAGAAAGCAGGTTGTATGGAATACAACCAGTCAGTTGAATGCGGCGTGAAATGTGGCAAAATGAGTTTCCTCCTTTTCATCCGTTGATGAGATTCTAGCTGAAAAGAAACGTACGCGGAACAATCAAAAAAGATACGATGTGCGACAGATCTCGTTTAGTCCTTGCTAAAACCCTAGGAGATAATACACCGAAATGCTTCACAATCGCAGGTGTTTCTGTTTTTTTTAATTTTGTTCTGACATTATTTTATCTTGCAGTCCTGTGAGATAACGACATGCCAGTAATGCTTTCCTTTCTTCCTTCTGTTTTCTTTTGATTGGTCAATTATTGCTTTATGCGTACATTTCTGCTAAAAAAATCACGCCGGTAACAGTTCCTTAGCCTATAGCAGTTGGCCTCGGTACGTCAGTATGAAATGCATGCTGTAGAGCTATCGGGCTTTTGTACGGCCTCGATTGGATATTTTCCTTTTAAGCGGCAACTGTCCGATTGTGAGCTTTGTATATGAGCAAGTACGCGTTTTTTTGTTTTTTTTCTGATACTCTTGTTGGAAAAAAAGTGCGAAGAAGCATTTACAAAGCCACAATTCGGTACTGTTTCCAGCTCAACGAAGTTGACATAGCGGCACGCACGCTGCCTCACTTTTTTTCTGGTGATCGAGTTCAGAAAAGTATCCTGGTTTGTGCGGAATTGCCCTCTCACAATACGTGTCATGTATCAACTTGGTGAATGTTGCCCTTACCTCAATAGCTTGATGGGCCCACCTGTAGCACATTATACGCACGCAGCCAAAGCTATAGCATACATTACGGAAAAGAGGGGAGGGCAGTGTCTACTCGACTAGAATGTATGTACGATAGCAAATATGACACGGAGGTGTAACTGAACCAAAGAGATCATGTACAGCCGCCAATTTTTTTATCCTGAACGCGCGAGCGTCGACCGTCCACTCGATGAGTGAGGTATAACGGAGCACAGCGGTGAAATGAACGAGAAAAATTGAAGAACACTTTGTACATTCCAAAGTGTGTTCGGCGAAAGCGTGTGGCCATTCCACTCACGGAAAGACGGACGGACAGACGGACTGACCGACGGACTGACCGACGGACGGACGGACGGACGGACGGACGGACGGACGGACGGACGGACGGACGGACAGACAGACAGACAGACAGACGGACGGACACACGGACGGACGGACACACGGACGGATGGACACACGGACGGACAGACGGACGGACGGACACCGGACGGATGGACACCGGACGGACGTGAGCATGAGACATTGAAGGCTTTCGCCTTAATACGTGAACGCGCACGATGAACAGTCCTGTGCAACTGTGTTCTGCTAGGCTGTTCCGGGAACAGGGCACCAAGATGCCCGGGACTGGCCTTTATAGACTCGGTGGTCGACGCTCGCGCGTTCAGCTTTAAAAAATGGGTGGCAGTACAACAATCTCCGGCTAAAAGTACAGGGTCGTCCACTCTTGGTAACGAACACGGCGCACCGTGGCCGCGCTCCGCGGGGCGCCAGCGCACACAGTGCGGCCGCGCATCGAAGCTAAACGGCGCAGGCGCACAGGCATTGCCTGATCTTTTATGATGCGCTCGAGCGCCGTGCTTGCTTTGCTGTGAAGCACGCCCCACTATCAGCATGCCAGTAGCGATTGAGCGCGCCGCCACGGTATTGCAGAAAAGCGCGCTTCGCGTACTGCAATTTTCCGGGTACGATGTGAGTGGTTCCTCCTTTCACTGCCCCCCTGTTAATTGCATGCATCTTTGGAAATTGCTCAGGATTGATTTGGTCTATGGAATTTAACACCGCAAGGCGACTGTGCCTGTATGAGAGACGTTGTAGAATATGGCTGTGGTTGATTTCGACCACCCGTGGTTCTCTAGCGCTTGCTGGCATTACGCAGCACACGGGCGTGCTTGAAATCCGCGTCGATGAAAATTCATCTAAACCGACTATGTTTCGGTCGCGCAACATTGATCGCGAGGTATCTTGACTGTCTTGATGCATGCTGGAATATACTGGAAAATAAGTCAGGGGAATGATTCGGTCGGCGGGAGAGGTGTAGACGCTCCACGGGAGAGAGAGAGAGAAAAGCGGCGTCTCGAGAGTGGTTAGCGGCGCGCGAGAGAGGGCGGCGCCGCCAGTGCGTTCGCACCTTAAGCCCGCCACTATTATTTATAACAGTTGATTTGTCTTTCCGAGTGCAAGTTCACCCAACGAATCGCATTGTTCGGCTCATTGTTCCATTACGGTTTATTTTCTTAATGAAGCGGAAAGGATGGCTCTCTGTCCTACAACCCTGACGGGAGCACGGCTCTGCGCACGGTCAATACAATGAGACGTTATTAAGGCGAAAGCCTTTAATGTCTCATGCTCACGTCCGTCCAGTGTCCGTCCGTCCGGCGTCCGTCCATCCGTCCGTCCGGTGTTCGTCCGGTGTCCGTCCGGGGTCCGTCCGTCCGTTGTCCGTCCGTCCGGCGTCCGTCCGTCCGTCCGTCCGTCCGGTGTCCGTCCGGTGTCCGTCCGGTGTCCGTCCATCCGTCCGTCCGTCCGTCCGGCGTCCGTCCGTCCGTCCGTCCGTCCGGTGTCCGTCCGGGGTCCGTCCGTCCGGTGTCCGTCCGTCCGGCGTCCGTCCGTCCGGTGTCCGTCCGTCCGTCCGTCCATCCGTCCGTCCGTCCGTCCGTCCGTCCGGTGTCTGTCTGTCTGTCTGTCTGTCTGTCTGTCTGTCTGTCTGTCTGTCTGTCTGTCTGTCTGTCTGTCTGTCTGTCTGTCTGTCTGTCTGTCTGTCCGTCCGTCCGAGCCCTGGCACGGAGCCAGGTGGCCGCCGGGGTGCGCAAACGGACGCCGGTCGCGTCGGACTTTACAGCGCTCGCGGTTTGCTTGCATAGCGTCGCTGTGCCAAGCGTTTGGAATCATTCTGACCGACGCCTTCTCAATGGACACAGGCGTTCGTGGAACACACTTTGGAATTTACAAAGGGTCCGTCAAGTTAAGCGCTGGAACGCGGATGGCATTTGCACGACGCGCAAAGCGCGAGAAAATACGAACGCATGCGAACGGAGGAAGATTAGTCTCGCGTCTCGGTGGGACTCGCCATAAAAAAATTAACAAGAAAACACGCACACATTAGGTTTGTGTGTTATCCCAACTGAGAGTGTAAAAGAAAAAAAAGACATGGGATAGTCAGTCGAGTGGCCACACGCTTTCGCCGTACACAGTTTGGAATGTACAAAGTGTCCTTAAATTTTTTTAAGAGCTAACACTGCGATTTTAATATTGAAACCAGGTTCATTTTCTTCCGGATGCATTCATAATTATCGAAGTTTACCGTAGACATTGAAAAACATGAATATGTCGAGGCTCAACTCGGATTTATATTAAGAATAGTTAAAGAAACCCAGTTTTCTCAGTTTTATCTGTAATTAAACGGAAGGTCTCAAAGATTGAACTTGCAGATGTCCGTATTTCAACGCATCCATTGATTACTCATGCAGTGTGTGTGTGTTTTTTTTTTTTGTCTTTTTTTATCATGCCCGTAGCTCCCTTTGAGAAAGTAATGTCCGCAACTGTGCTACGAGTCATTGCCAGTTAGGCGGGGCCGAAAATGATTCTGAAAGCGGTCCTTCCATGCGTTCATTATTCTTCCTTTCAAGTTCCTTCTTCGCTTGAAGTCGCCGCGTCAGCTATAGTTTAACTTCCGGCATATAGAGGAACCATATTTCTTCATCACATTTCATTGAAGCAAAATAATCAGTTAAGCGTGCCTTCTTAAGCAAACAACTGCAGATGAATGAATTTTTCCATGCTAAATGCCTTAGAGAAGAATTATTTACCGAGAGCAAACATTGCCCAACGCACAATGGTACTTTACGCCACTGGCATTAATCATCAACAACGGTTTAACATGGCATTATCTCCTTAGCCGACATTATGACAGGAGAGGTTAATCACCTTCGTTAGGGCGCTTCTTCAGGAACGCATAAAAAGTGTTCATTAAATTGACAAATCACACAAAGCCTGCTAAAAATAATAGGCTCCCCGTCTAGATAAATATACAGAAGCACACAGAACTTACTCATTCAAATGAATCAATAAGTCTACGCATGACAAAGAGTAATGATGATAAAAAATGCAATCTAAGGGACACAATGGCGTGCTTGAAAAAAATTCTTCTAATATTAATATACTGGGTATTTCAAGAAAAGTGTCAAAATCCTCGAGAATAAGGAAAATGTGATATTTCGTCGCTGTATTCACAATTGCTTATTCTGTATCGGCAGGCATCTTAAGATGGTTAAAGGCATTATTTGGGACAGTAATTAGGAAAGTTAAATTAAATATTTAATTATTTGAGTTAAGTAGTTATGTCAAATGGGAGAATTGAAGTTCTCGATACGAAAACCCCATCGTAGCTCTGAGATATAGAAAAGATTGCCTCTAGTAATTATTGTGGCGTAATGAAATTCAGCCAGATTCAACTGCGAAACCGAAACCGTAGCACCGGTAAGCGTAACAAGCAGATGACCTTAATGATGTCACTGTTCAAGAAAATGATTACAGAGGTGCAGTTCTTCGGCGTTCGTTAATGCATGCGCACCATGCGTGCTATAATTGCAAGCGCAGCCCGCACACCAACATAACGAAGTCAGTCGATGGTTGATATAATGAGGCTCACTCAATATGGACGTCTCAGAATATGGCTGTTGCGCTGTTCCGCGATTCGGTCTCGGTTTCGCGGCTGAATTTGGTTTCATTTCATTACTTCGCAATTATTACTATAGGGCGCTTTTTCAAACTCTTAAAGTTGCAATGGGTTCTTCGCATGATGGACTTCCATTTTACCCAACCGCTTAAATCCCATTTTACACAACCGCCTAACTCTGCTATAAAGAAGTTAAATAATTTAACTTATTTAATTACTGTCCGAAAGAGTGTCTTTAACCATCTTAAGATGCCTGCAGCTAGACAAAAAGTAATTGTGCAGATAGCGAGCAAATATCGTATTTTCCTGATTTTTGAGCATCTTGGACGTTTTTCCTGACATACCCCGTATCTCACGAAAGTTACCTGACGGCAGCCCCTCAGCTACTCTGCACTTTCAGTGACGCCTCGATAATGGCGAAACAAATTCCGGAAGCATTTCTTCTGAAATGTAGGAACTTTCACTCGCTCATTCGTGAGAAGCATGCTTCCATAGCTCGGCACACTCACTCATGAGTGCACTCAACTCACACTCACTCACACTCATTTGAACGTGGTGAGTTGAGTATGAGTGAGTACTCATGCGTGTGAGTGGACGTGAGTGTGAACGTGAGTGAGTACTCACGAGTGTGAGTGGTCGTGACTGTGAACGTGAGTGAGTACTCACGAGTGTGAGTGGACGTGAGTGTGAACGTGAGTGAGTGCGAAGGCTGAAAAAAATTGTGGTGCGTGAGTTTGAGTGAGTACTCCCTTAAAGTGCCGACCTATGCATGCTTCAGACATTAAATGCTATTGATTTATTGCATGTAGTTATGCTTCAGGCAATGGCTTGCAAGGTCGTTCAGTAGCGCTTTTTCCAAAGAATACGGAACTGCGTTTTCGTGAAGATGATTGTGCATCCACTGAACATACTTCGTATAACAAGAATATGAAATAACTAGAATATGAAATCACAGAAGCGAAACGATGAAATAAATACAGGGAACAAATGAATCATACAAAATTAAAGTATTACCGAAAAAATATAGATTTCTTATAAGACATGTAACTTTATTTTCTTGCAAAAAAAGTACTTATAGTTATTTTATGGCAGTTGTTAGTGCACGTATTGTCTTATTCTTAGCATGCTGTTCAAAATGCAGCCTACTTTATTGAAAGAAAAAACTTAATGTCGGATCTGAGAACCTGTACGAATAAAACAGAAAAAAACTCTCTAACGAGTTTTTATATGTTACATTCTTCGGGTGCAGTCGGCACATCTTTGCTGGATATTGCTGATGATTTTTAAAGACGGCTCGCTCGCATGTTAGCTTTCATATAGGCAGCCCACAGCGCTGGAGCTGTACGTATGTATAGTCTACCCTAACTGATACTACACTGTAGGCACCGCACCATTAGCTTTGATTGTCTAGGTCGTAAAAACTACCAGCCGACTTCCAACTTAGATCCGGTATCAGAGAACGGGAATGAATGAATGAAATAAACTTTTTTATTTTCCGAAACAGTGTTCCCGAGCTCGTAAGCTCGGGGTTAGCCCCCAAAAAAATCACTTGCTGGTTTTAAAAAGCAGCGCATATAAATTATCAATTTGGATGAAAATTAACGCTGGGTAACATTTATAATGTAATGATTTATTATTGCACATCAAGGTCAATCCTCGTCTCCCACAGACATCCCATCATCGACTATGTCGCGACACGCCTGTCTGTTCCGCACTAAAACCCCAGCAAATTTTTCTTAACAGCTTGGTTAAAAAATTTGGAACTCGGGTTCTTGTTTGATCAATAATCCATAAAGTGCACGCCGCCGCAACGCTGACCTTCGTAGCGACACTAAAATGACTGCGAAGTTCGCCTTCAAAAATCTCCGTAATAACTTTTTCTCATTTTATGGCGTTTACAGCCAAATGGCTGTGGAAATTACGGCAATATTTGCCCCTGATTGCAAAGCTTCGTTAACACCAGAGCACGAGTTCATTAGCGGAGGTGTCACGCCCTGATATACGGCGCCTTTTCTTTTAGATGAACCGTCCATTGCGTAGTAGATGTTATCGCGATTACATTGGTGCTGACTACTCTTTTTCTAATAAAAGTACAAAATGTGAAGGCCAAATACATAAAAAAGCATGAAATTGCGCTCAGAGTTACATTGCATAATACCTTCAAGTTAAGACAAAAAGCCCATAAATACGAGGCGAAGTTACATAACAGCCCTAAAGTTCAAACAAAGTACAGTCCCACACATACGGAGTATGTCGACGTCGACCCATAACGCGACAAGGACACGTTTATTAAATGCATACGGTCAGCTTTTTTTCTTTGTTAGTTTACAACTTACTTGTGCTCCTTATGATACTTCAATGTTAAAATTTTTGAAGACGACGGAATAATTCTTTTTAGCGCATTTGACGAGAAATGTCGCATACACTCTAAGAAAAAAAAAGTGTGAGTGACTCCTTTCGGTGAGTCCCGACTTGCCACGTATATGACTCTCTTTGAAGATACCCGTTGACTCTCTTGCGCGTAACATTACTCTCCGAATAGAGTATAATGATCTCCAAAGTGAGTTCAGGTGTCCCTTCAGAGAGCGTCATATACGTGACAAGCCAGAACTCCACAAAAAGAGTCAGGTGACTTTTTTTTTTTCGAGTGTACCGTACAAAAGTGAGTTACTTTAAAGAAACAAAGTGACAACAACAGTGACGACACTAGAGCTGACTTCGACGTTGGGTATGTGCTTCCTGTTTCTCTCTTATTTCACCCTTGACTTTAAAACTCACCCGTCGCCTTCGCCACTGTACAGTATACCGTACTGATCATTCTGAACTGCTTTAGCTTCACTGTATTTTCCTTCTCTCCGGTTTCCGTCCTCCCTTCCCTCCTTATGACAGCTCAAGGACTTACAAGTGCAAGATCAGCTGTGCAACTTTTCTCTTGCTTGTTGCTTAAATTTTCGTGGTTCCGACTGTAGGGCAAGACTAAGCGTAATAATTTTCATAGCCTCATTTATCTAGCTCAGCCGCCTCGTTTCTTCATATCTAGTGAACATTCACCTGGCCCGTCTCTGAATGCCCATTTATTCACTATTGGAATGGCTGATAGCCCATTGTAAAATACAATAGTGTCCTAAAATAATTCGAATACGCTGTAGTGAAAACACTGCGGGTGCAGCGAAACAATGTGTACCATATCTGCGAGTGCACCCGCTTTAACACCCAAATAACTGCCCACTCAGCCGCAATAGACAAGCTGGACAATGACTCTCTGGCAGAAAACAGAATTCTAGGGCATTGATCTACCCAGACTTCAACGCGAGCCGCTATGAGGGCACTGCTGTGGTGTCTGAGAGAAACAGGACTGAACGACACGTTGTGACTCACGTCCCAGAAGAAGGCCGTTCAAGCGCTGCTGGGCTTCTTACGAACTACTGGCCTGTCTGAACGACTCTGAGTGGAACGTTTTCGCGCGTGTGTGTGTGTGTGTGTGTGTGTGTGTGTGTGTGTGTGTGCGTGTGTGTGCGTGCGTGCGTGTGTGTGTGTGTGTGTGTGTGTGTGTGTGTGTGTGTGTGTGTGTGTGTGTGTGTGTGTGTGTGTGTGTGTGTGTGTGTGTGTGTGTGTGTGTGTGTGTGTGTGTGTGTGTGCGCGTGCGTGCGTGCGTGCGTGCGTGCGTGCGTGCGTCCGTGTTTTTTTTTATCTCTCTCTCTTTCAACCCCCCTATTCCCCAACCCCAGTGCAGGGTAGCATACCAGATCCTAGCATCTGGTTAACCTCCCTGCCTTCCTCTTTTCTTTCTTTCTCTCTCTCCTGCACTGGATGTTCTATGTCCAGTACTTGCAAGCATTTAGTCGGCACCATGTCTCGACGATATACAGTGCAACGTGTTACGCCTGAGATCATGCGTCCAGTAATATGGAGCACAGCAGTGTAGTTTAATCTCCCGCGATTTTTTTGTATGCCAACTCCTTTCTATCTCCCTCTCTTTTCATCCGATAGTCCCCTTCCCCCAGCGTACGATAGCGAACCGGACGCGTCTCTGGTTGACCTTCCTGCCTTTTTATTTTTCCTCCTCCTCCTTATCTCTCTCTCTCTCTCCCTCTCTCATGAAGAGTCACGCAGAAACGTAAGAAAACAAGCGCACTTATATCTTTCAGCGATGAGAATGTTATTTCAGCTGCAGTGACCACCTCTATATGTACGACACTAACGCTGTCTAGAATACGCGACCCATAGTCGTAGAGCAGTGATCCGGTTCTTTTTGTTCCTCTTGCCGCGAAACGAGAACGCTGTCCTGCAAGTTTAGCGACCAATATCTTCCGTCAACGCGTTCGTGTCACACCTTTGAACATTACTGCTCGCCTCGTAGAGACGTCGTGCAATGGGGAAACTTCTGCCAGTATCATTTTCTCTTCCCTGTACTTTCAGTATTTAGGTCGAACGTGACAGCTGGGCGAGAAACGAGACAGCTTAGGTTTAGGTCTTGCTCTCTTGTCTCGCTGGTTTGTTTCCGAAAAGTATATCGCCATGGACGTGTTCCCTCGTTGTTGTCGTCGTCGTCATCGTCGTCGTTGTTGTTGTTGCTTTTCATGATTTCCCCTTGTTTATTTCTTATTTTGGAATGTCTGGAAGTTTACAACGCGAAGTTAGAATAGCGGAGGCTAAAAGTGGACGCGTGGGAAACAGCTGTCTCACAAGTCACAACCGGTTTCTCTTTGCTATCGTCGTTTATTTTGTTATTGTTAGTGTTTTCTACCACTACTTTTCCTATTTTTTGTGTAAGGTAGTGGTGTATGGTACACCACTGATGGTATCCCGTATAATGGTCGCACACGGGCTTCAGCCGTCAACTTTTGAAACAGCTTCGCCATTGCGACTGTGAAGGCTTAACAGCTCTCGTTTCCGAGCAAACGTTTCTCTTGCTTCCCGAACCCCAAAGGAATGCTCGAGTAACCGAAAACTACAGACAGCGTGTTTTATGAGAAATGCGGAATCAGTTATACGTGGCTATGTGCACTGCAGGGCTGACGTCTCTGAGTGACAGGCTCCACAGAATGTGATAGAATGTGTTCTGAAGCCGGAAGTGCCGGAACACAAGATTTGGCGACACTGTGATAACGTCTGAGAACACTTCTTTTTAATCAATAAACGTACAGGGGGGGGGGGGGGGGGGGGTGAAAAGTTCGCAGGCCACTATCTCATGTATTCCTATGGGAGCGTGGCCTGCGAACTATTTAATATGAACCCATAAAAACTGCCCAACCCGTTAAGATTTTTGAAAGGAGGTTAAACAATCCGTCATGTTTGGTAGAGATTAACACGCAAGAAGGTGAAAGCGCCGTAATAATCACACAAAATAGAGGGGCAGAGTAAGGCTTGAAGCGATATGGTAGACATATATTTTGAGATTGTCGCACGTCTATGGCGTGGCTGTGATAGCGCAGTAGCCAGGTCGTTTCATTTTTTCTTCCACCTAAAGCTGGTTCAAAAAAGAACCCCTCGCGAAGTCGCAGAACTTTGAACGCACATGATAATATGCTTAGTGAGTTCCAACTGCCACAGCCGGGATTCTCATAGTTTTGGGCAGTAGTTCTGAAAGTGCGCCAAAATCAATGATAACTGAAGACGCTAGCTTGGCCACATTGGGAACACTTTCTCTTCATTTTCTTAATCATCAGGCCTGGCACATACCTTCTCTGTAATGCAAGGAAACCATAAAAATAAATTTGGCTATCACTCCTCTTTTAGTGCGGTCCATGCATCTATCGAGCGCCAGGTTGGTCTTGATAAGCTCACTTAGCCAAACATTTTCCGGATATTGTTCAAATACATCCTTTGCCATCACGCGTGCTTAAGATGCACCAACGCTCGCAAATGATGGCCGACTCTTCAAAGTAAGCAACGCGTCACAAAAGAATAAAGCATCGCATTTCTTCAAAGCCAGAAAATTCAGCCTTGTTAGGTAAGTGAGAAATAACGCTTTCATACCAAGCAACGCAAGACGTCAAATAATCCTGTCTTCCCGCACCTTCAAAGCTGGGTGCCCTTTGATATTCACGACTTCCAGCCTACAGGCGCTCGATAAGAGCAAAATGAATGCTCCCGTCGTTCGAATAAAGGACGTGGATCTCACCATTCCAGCAATACACGACGACAATGGTATTGTCATTCATGCCTCAGCAATCGATTGTACAAACCTTACATTCGAGACGCTGTCAGGCAGCGAAGACACTACTGCATGGTACCCGTGATCTTGCCTTGTACTTTTGCAATTTACGAAAGCAATCTATTCAATGATAATTTCCTTTAAGCTTCCCTGAGAACCGAAAATATGGGTTTCAACGATTTGCGTGCGTTGCGTCTCCCTTCTAGCGCGGCAATGGTGCAACCTAGAAAAAAAATCTGCAAGCACTCTCTATTTCGAAATTTCTTTGCGCGTGCCGGTTGCTGAAACTGCGGCCTCTTAGTTATGCCCGCTTCGAGGAGTTGCACTTAGACTCGAGGTCGCGCTAGTGTATACTAACTGAGCGCGCAGCGCTAACTGCACATCAGAGACGTCTATCGTCAGTGCAATCAGCAAACTTTAAAAACTGAACAAAGTGAACGCCTGCAGAGAGGGTTCGCTACATGATGAAAGCGAGTCCACTGGAAGCGCACTCAACATACGTCGCTAATGGTACGCACGGTTACGCAACTCGCCAACAAACAAGCGCTACAATTAACCTACACTTCACATGCATTTATATTGCAGTGTTAGCATATTACGCAAATGTCCACGGCGTCTCTTACAGCGATTGCGCACGTGTCTTGTTCTTAGCGTTGAGCATGCAGAAAAGGACGTTTCAAGGACGAGCTCCTGCCCGTAGTTTATACATTATGAATAAAACTTAAACGAGCTTCAGAAGATGAACGTTCGGAGAGATGAATATTCTTGAACGCTGGAGCTAATGTTTCGGCAAGAGGTCTTGTCTTCTAAGAGGCAGCAACTGCCTATACTTTAGCGCATGCAAGGCTTTTGCCCTTTCTTTCTCTCCCCCTCCCTGTTTTCGTGCTTGTCCTCTCCTCATACACGTTTGTGGTTGAGGGAGAGTGTACGAAGCATACACATACGTGCGCTAAGGTAGGCACTTGCTATCATGAAGAAGACAATTTTTCCTTGCCTTTCAACAACGTGTATTCAATGTTATTCGCAATCACAGGGTATAGAAGTAAGAGCACAAGTCCTCGCGTAATGGAGTATCACACGCACAAATTCCTTGTAGACTTATCATGTAAGATATCTTTCACGGCATGTCTATACAGAGGGCTAGAAATCATGATAAATTGCAACTGACGCTTATCACGCGAAATCTCTATAGTTATGCTCTTTTAAGTTACATGGAGCCGTTGGCGAGCGTCCTAGCACTCCATCTCTGGTAATCTTACCTCTGGAACACCTACCACGCTCTGGAACGTCTCTGAAACACCTATCACGCTGCAAGCTCCCATTGCGATGTCCTTGCCAGAGGTTCGTGCAGGTCCACGATGTTCTACACAGCCCACACGTCCACGAATAGCAGCAAAAGTGCGCCTGTTGGTTTATAATTATGCTAGTTTTTGGATTCAGCAAACACATTACGCCTCGCTTAATTAAAGAACTACGCTGTTGGTAGTATGAATAGCAGTAGCAGCGGTAGTAGACTAAGACCGCAGGAAGGACACAGAGACCGAGAACATAGATAGGGCGGACTCTCTACTGACCGGATAGCATTATTTCTTTTTAGTGGTCGGGGTTCTGGCGCTAAGTTTTCTTCTTCTTCTTCTTCTTCTCCTTCTTCTTCTCATTATTATTATTATTATTATTATTACTATTACTATTATTATTATTATTATTATTATTATTATTATTATTATTATTATTATTATTATTATTATTATTATTATTATTATTATTATTATTATTATTATTATACGACGCGGCGGAGAGGCTAGTTTTATCTGTCCCCACGTAGAAGCGTTCCGCTACCTACTGGTTCACGCCCTGGAGGACCATACTAAATTTTTTTCTATTCCATTCGATTATTACTATTGTTGGAAATAGAATTATAGCAAGAACATCAATTTGGTAATGCTTGCAAGTGGAAGTACGTTGTAGTTGCAAAAAAAAAAATGAAAAGAAAAAAAGCTACAATGCAATTGCTGCCGATAATTCAAGGCACAAATGGCCATTGGTTTACACTGTGTAGTGTGCACCTGTATGTAAAATGTCTCCCTCCTTTTTCTCACCTCCCAAAAATAAACAGGTGGCATCGGGAGTGTCTGACTGCACACGGAAGCGCAGTTTACATTGCCAAGAGTCTGCCGAGACAATATTTATTGCCTTTTTCGAGCTCAGTATTTAAATCATGGGAGGAAGGTAGTGATGTTCTCCTGGGAGCACTGCACAGGATTTCGGCGAGTTTTTTCTTCAATGATAGATGAGCGTTGCTAGCAATTTAATGCACATAATGACATCATAGACTGTACGAGGATGTTGCTTAGTCTTATTGACGTCAAGGTCTCGGCTGTTGCTCAATAATATGCAGATGAGACAACGGTGCGGGATGGCAACGGCTGAGCCGGTTTATCCAAATACAGCGAGGCCGTGTTTCCTAGTGGTGAAACCATGTAGTTGCGCTAAATATGCGTGTTCGTGATTGGAGCTGAGATGTGGTTGAGAAATGAGAATGATATAGAGCTTGCCTCCTTTACTGTGAGCAATTTGAAATACCTGCTTGGTAAATGAACCGTCGTTGCCGGCTGTGTATTTCATTTGCATGCAACAGCAGCTAAGGAAGTCACTTTCCTAAATGATGCTCCTGTTAAGTAATGAAGGCTTTTCGTGTTAAATATCTGCACGTGTGGCTAGGACAACTTTTAATTGGGCTGGCAAGTCTTCTCGGCACACTCCTTAATTTGGATGAATGGAAGTTAGGATTGTTGCGCTCGAGATAAATGGGTGTCTGTTATAAGCCACTGAGATATGTCAGCATTGCATTGTAATTTTTCAAATTAGCAGGAGAACTTATCATAACTTTTTTTTCAAATTTTTACTTAAAATTTACAATAAAATAGCTCAATGCGTCATGTCTCTCGGTCATGTTTATTGATTCGTTAATGCATAACAAATAATTTTGGGGATCTTTTATAACTTCATCTTACAAAACTAATGTGTACCCTTTTTTTTTAAATGGTGTATGGATACATATCTTGCAAAGTTTCAACCTAGATGTGTAGCAGAAGCTGGTTCAGAGAAATCTTTATCATTTAATTCAAGGTAATCAACACATTTCTTTCGTGCGACGCATTTCACGGCGCATTACAATGGCAACCTGCGAAACATTTCTTTCCGTAGATCTCTTCACTTTCACTTCTCTTCATACTATAGAGTCGAGAAATCTTTCTTTCTTTCTTTCTTTCTTTCTTTCTTTCTTTCTTTCTTTCTTTCTTTCTTTCTTTCTTTCTTTCTTTCTTTCTTTCTTTCTTTCTTTCTTTCTTTCTTTCTTTCTTTCTTTCTTTCTTTCTTTCTTTCTGTTTGACA